>JAQFZG010004099.1:0-12345 GCA_034695465.1 Entomobrya nicoleti | reverse complement strand
AATACATAAAAAATATATTCACAAAAATGAACAAAAGAAACTGGAAAACAACTACTGAAATTTAGTAGACTTGGCAGCTTATATGTCTAAATCATGTTTTCCTTTGTAGCCATTTGGGAAAAGAAATGGATTGATGTAAATTTGCTTCTTGATTTGATCCGGGATCCTTTTGAAATATCGGTGGAAGGTAAATTCCCTTGGAATTCCTTCAGGTCTGTAATTTAAAAACCAAATCTTGTGAGAATTTTTTAAAATCGTATCTAAACGTATTCGAATATTTTTGTTTAACTTACATGTCTTTGGGTTTTACAGGTACAATCCCGAAATGTGCTTGTACTTTGCTTGCAAACGATCCATCTTTTTTAAAGGTTGCCTTAAATGCCTGAGATAAACGTGTACATTTATTAACCATAAATGTAATAAAGATCCTAATACATTTCCAGTTTTTCTTGATGCTGTACGAAAACTCTTCTTGGATATTTATCGCTTCCAATAAAATAGCAATTTGGGCAGCAGTCGCATCGTTTTTCATTTTCTAAAAAAATAAAATGCATGCATTGAATCAGTTTCAATTATACAACATGTGTAATTTAGGTATTTAATATTGTATTTTTTTACCTGGTAATTATTCACAGCATAGCCAAGAACGACAACTGGTAAAACAATTAGAATAACAAAAGTAAAGAGTGTCATAACACTCAGTGCTAAATTGAGAAAAAAATCATTCTGGTCCAAGTTTTCTTTGGAAAACATTTCGTCAAAGTTCAATTCCCCAGTGGCAAACACGGCCAGTAGTTTTGTGAGTACTATTGCCCTTTTAAACGATGGATGCTGTCAAAAATTAGAAAACACGTGGGCACATAAATACATACATACATACTCGAATGCAACGATGTACTAAAAAAATACTCAAATGTATTAACTTACATTTGGCCAAATAGCCCCAAACATAATACCAAACACAAACTGCATTGGCAGAAAAACTGCATAAATTAGTACTAGTTTCTTGACACCCTGTAAAACACCCGTTAAGTAATCAAGGATAATTTGTGATTAAAAACATGAAATATTTAATTGTTAATGAGTTAATAATCATATCATACCTCTATCAACATTAGAATGTAGACTCCAATTGATGTGAATTTGACAAATTGAATCTGAGTTGATACAATTGAAGCAAGAATTACCACCTAAACAAAAAAAAGAAAAATGGTTAAAATAAGCTCCAAACGTTTGTTAAATTCATTTGTGATAGGGCAAGAGAGAAAGGGACCATTGTCAAAAAAATGTCCGTTAGTTTTTTTTTCCAAGTTGCATAATTTTTCTATATCAAAATGTATTGCAACTTGGAAAAAATGACTAACGGACAATTTTTCATGATGGTCTTTTTTCTCTCATGCTATCACATTTAAACATGCTTACTGCGCAAGTAGAGTGAAACAATTCTTCAGCCCATTGAGGGAGCTCGTCCCTATATCTGCTTCCTATTTCAATCGGAATCACTAAAATCAAAACCGTCCACTCGCAAATCGTCTTGAGTTTGTAGAAATAATAACTTTTGCTCGGGCTAAACCATATTTGGATAAGGACCTTTAAAATTGACAAACCAAACCATGTCCACCAAATCCCATGAAACCAGTTCTGAACACCAACGGCAGTGCAGGAAACTATTATGTTAACTTTTTCAGTGCCGGAGGCTGTAAGATTGAGCATTATGATGCTGGAGGCTGTAACGTTCATAGTTGTGATGCTGGAAGCGGTAATATTGTGTTCAGTAACATTGGTTAGCTTATTGTTAATTGTTGTGATTTTGAACGATGTATTGTTGGCCGCTGTGGCGTTGAAATTGTTAATGTGGATAGATGAAATGTTGTGGGCTTGAATGTAAGCTGATGTTATGGCCGCTGTTGTGATGGTTGGTTGGCTGGTTGCTGTGATGTTACATTGTGTTAGTGTGGATGATAATGAGAGAGGGTCACGAAGGACGTTTTCACTCGTGTTGAATATGGCAAGGTCATGTGATGTGATGGTGGCCGTTGGGATGTTCATACGGGCTCCAATTACATAATATATACACATCAGAAAAAATCCAAGCTGTGATTGAAAACAAAATTGATAAGGTAATTCTAATTGAAAAAACGCAAGAGGAATAAAATTGTCTTCAAGTTTTTCAGACTTACATTAAACCAAATGGATCCCGAAATGAAAAACTGATACAAATCCAACATTTTATGAACAAAGAATTGTGAAAGGGGATGGATGCATATCTCGTCCCGGTACGTTTGCGGAAGACACAAAATTTGTGAAAATAATCTTGTTTTGGGTATTTCTACAATGAGTTCGTTAGGGGCCTGTACGTTCTCGCTTGAAACTTGTCCGTTGGCGTTCAGGATTTGTCCGTTTGTATTCGGAACTGACTCATTCGCGTTCGGATCAGGTTCATTCACTATCGCAGTAGGCTCATTTTCGGTCAGATCGGGCTCGTTTACGATAGGAGCTGGCTCATTAACTAATGGAGCCGGCTCACTAATGACCGGAGCAGGCTCATTAACGATCAAAGCGGGCTCATTCACGATCGGAGCGGGCTCATTAACGATAGGAACTTGTTCGTTCACGGTCTCAACTGGTTCATTCACGTTCGGAACTTGCACAATTCCATTAAGAATTTGATTATTTCCAAATTGCTTGATTACCAGGTGTCCCTTTAGTTGACCATTTTTTATAGCATCAAGTCCATCACAAATCGGACTACAAATTTTACAAAATTCACACTAAATACTACTTGGCCCCATTTAAAAAATATATCAACTATAAATAAAGACTAATTACCCCAAATCCAATGAAATAGTCCACTGGGACTCATTTTGGTGACGAACGTCATCATTCCCATTCTGAACTTGCCTGACGACCAGTTCTACCACGGAACTTTTCTCTATCTTCTCTACAAACGTAAAGGGCCCACCAGTAATTGCACTAAAAAATACACAAAAATGTGACACAAATGAAAATGTTTGCTACATGAAAACGTTAAACAATATTTTTTTTAATCGCTTAATTACCCAAAATTGCATGACACAACCCAAAGAGATTCATTCATCTCGTCGTACTGATCAGCCTGTAAGTTGAGCCCTTGGTCAAACACCCGAAGTAAAACTCTCTGATAGTTTTCATTCACGTACGTATCTGTCTTAAATCTAAAAATGATAAGCACAAATAAACCATTTATCTAACCATAAATGTATTATATTCTAATAATATTTTATTAACAAAATTATTTAACTCACGTCATCCAAATGTTAGCTCCGTTAGCCAACAAAATATCGATTATTTCATGATTCCCCTTTTCCACTGCTAACTGTAAAGCCGTTTCATTAGTCGCCTCACGTAAATTTACAAAACTCTCCATTTCGTCATTATAGTAGCCAAATTCATCAAATTTCACAAAGAGCATTTTAACTGCGGAAGTCGCATCCCTTCGATCATCTGGAAAAATCAAGGTAATTTAATTAAAATATATGTACTTCTTTTAAAAATAACACACACATACTCACATATACATACATAGTTCTTTTTATAATAAAAAACTTCACTTACTTGTTCTACAAGCATAGTGAAGGAGAGTACGATCCGATCCATCGTTTTTATTTGGAACAGCAATATTTGCAAATGTGGTCGCTCCGTTTGTTTCGATTTTTTCCCTCAAATCCGTCCACTTCCCTTCCTTTGCCAACGTAAATAGTTGTCTGAGATATTCAGCCTCCAATTCATTATTTTCGCCGTTCCTTGCCATTTCATATACCACTAAAAACCTCTATAGTCTTAATCACTAGTTAAAACCTAACAGTTATGTAAATTATCAACCAAAGTATGTTACCATTTACCTAAACTATTTTAATAACAATTAATTCTTTTAAATGCTAATTATTATTTTTTGGTCTTTATAACACTCAACAAATTTAGCTCACACTTTTTTAAAATCGATCAAGTTGACAAAAAAAATCGTTAACTAAACTAGGCTTAATCAGTGGTAAATCCTTTCTATTAAAAATTTGTCTATGACAACTACAAAAAAATAGTCTTTTAATTTAAAAAACTGGAAAACAATTAAAAAATATTTAGAGAGCAATATATTTTTTTGCTACTGAACTCAAACAACGACAGTCTAAACCGAACTGATACAAAAATGAACTCTTCTTCTAACAAAACTTGAGTTGTGTATTGAGCATGCGAGCAAATAATGCTTTAAAATACAACCAAAAAACAGAGCAGCTCGAGCTTTGTTCATTTTTTTTCATTTCTACATGCTTTCCAAGTGCAAAGGTGCATTTGCCAAACCAAATCGGAGGAAACCTTTATTTAACATAAGTGAGTATGGGAATGATTTTTAACCCTTTTTATTTAAAAGGCATTTGTGTACATAACAGAAGAAGACATTTTTCTAGATGAAATATGCTCGGATTTAAACCTGTGTATTTATAAATGTATTTTTCTTGCATGTAGACCCACATTTCAGAGTTTTTGTTCATGAATGGGTATACTTTTAGGAGGGAACAACAGGCAGGTTCATTGTATTGGGTAAAATGCACCAATGTTCACAGTATTCTTGTTTTAATACAACCGAGGATTAGTACATATGAGCAAATCAGTAGTTAAGAAAACAATACAGTTGGTTGTGCCGTGTTGGCGACAAAAAATAATAAATTGATGAATATGTTATTTTGGGTGAGATAAGTGTAAATTAGAAAATTTTACCATTGCTTTGTAAGCATTATTAGAAGTAGGTCTTTAACATATTTTTGAATTGCTTTTAAAAGTTTTCTATTAATTTATTGATGTGTTCCCTTCTTTTTCTGTGATGTCCACAAGTGTTTTTGTAGTTCTCTTTTAAACTTTTTCAAATTACCCCTCTTTATCTTGACGTTTGACCTACAGAGGTTTGACATTTAAAAGTTTAAAATAAGTTTAAAAAATATAGATACACCGGTTATTAGGCTTAATGGCTTTCAAATATAACCCTTGACTTTGTGACCTGAAAATAAACCCGCTGTAATATCAATCATAACGACGGAGCTGAACCAATGCTATACATGATAAAGATTAACATTATTGTTGCAAATGAAAAATGCTTTCGAATGATATGTCATACGACATGTGTTTGACATTGCGACCTTTGACCCCGATTTCTTACCCATACAGGTCGCTGTGACCCTAAGTGATACATGATTTGTGATCTACTGGACAAGAGCTTAGATTGCGCTATTCAAATGTACACTATGATCAAGTTGAAAACTTTCAATTTTTGACCTTTGACCTTGGGGTTTGACCAAGGGAGCTGAAAATCAATAGGTTTCTTGCCCTTGACCATAGTGACCCACATGCCAAATTTGGGCCAAATCGGTCGTCGCAGTTTTGAGTTTATCCATTCCACAGGCAGACAGACAGACGGACAAACGCGTTAAAGCCAATACTCTGCTGAGCTTCGCTTTCAGCTACGTAGTAATTAATACGAAAGCAAAGCACTACTTTGTTATTATTTTACTTTCACTAATTACCATAATTCTAGTAGTATAAATACTGGATATTTTTTTTTGACAAATCATTCATTTAATTTTTAATTGACAATTAAACTAATTGCACAATGGCAATACTTTTACTCTAATCCCAGCTTCAGCGAGTAATGATTTCATGAATGTAAACAAAATCTTTGTTCATTTTCTCTCTCTGCTTTGTTTAACATGTACTAAAAATATACACACCACAAAGTTCTCACTCCACCCCAAAAACCACCGCTCACTTCAACAAGCTCATATTTTTTTCTAGCTGAACTGTGAAACCACTGCTGACTGCTCCTATGCTGCTTTGCTTACTATCCCATAAAGCAGCTGTGTTTACGTGTTTGTATTTTTCAGCATAAACAAAAGTGTGCTTGGTGAATGCTGTGAAAACACTTTTTAAAACTGTTTCTAATTTTTTGTTTAATTGCTCATTAAATTTCTAGTTCAAATTGTAATTAGTTCAGTAGCAATTAAAAATAATAATAATGACCTCTCTTCAACTTTTGGGAAAATTGGCAGGGAGCCGGTGCGCCATCCGGATTTTCAGTAATGGTGGCAGTGGTGGTGTTGGTGGAACTACGCAATTAGCCGCATTAATTAATTATCCAGTTAACAGCCACCATCAATCCAAGTCATTTATCCACACAAAAAAATGGGATAACAGTTCAGTGGTCTCCGACGCCAACGCCGCCAAGGAATCAACAGATCAGTTGAAAAAGAGGACGTGGACTTCAGGTGCCCTTGTTCCTGTGAGAAATGCATCATCATCACCAGCAAGTGCAGGTAAATAATTAACTTAATAGTAAATTAAACCAATTAAATATTTTTTTAATGTGGAAAATAATTAACTAATTATTTTTGTGTTTTAATTTTAATTTTTTAAAGTGGCTGAAGAGAAGCCCCGGCCATACAGCCCATTTCAGAACACCAACAGCTGGGGAGAGTATGCGGTGGCGAGACTGGATGACTTGATGAATTGGGGAAGAAAGGTAAAAAATAATAATTAGTTAATTACCATTAAAATTAATTATTAATTGATCTTGTTTTATAATTTATAATGCTTTTTTAATTAATTTTAGAGCTCTATCTGGCCCCTGACCTTTGGACTGGCTTGCTGCGCTGTGGAAATGATGCACATCGCCGCCCCCCGCTACGACATGGATCGCTTTGGAGTAGTCTTCAGGGCGTCACCAAGACAAGCGGATGTTATCATTGTGGCGGGGACCCTCACGAATAAAATGGCTCCAGCCCTCAGGAAGGTTTATGATCAGGTAAACTAAAAAAAACGAATCATTTAAAATAAGCAATTAATCATTTCAATTATTATTTGTATTTTAATTGCCCATTTAATTTTTTTTTTGGTTTAGATGCCGGAGCCCAGATGGGTTATCTCAATGGGCAGCTGTGCCAATGGTGGGGGATACTATCATTACAGCTATTCAGTGGTGAGGGGATGCGATAGGATTATTCCTGTAGATATTTATGTGCCAGGTGAGTTAATTAGTTTTTAATTAACAATTAAGTTATTAATTGTAAAAAAAAATAGCGTTGTGAAGTGTTATAATTTTTTTTTCTGGTGTAGGGTGCCCCCCAACAGCTGAGGCTCTCATGTACGGAATCCTCCAACTTCAGAAGAAGATCAAACGGATGAAAACCCTCCAAATGTGGTATAGAAAGTAAAGTGATAGGTCAGGGGTCAAAGGTCAACATCGTAGAAAAAAAACATACGCATGTCATTTTTTTTAGTAAAGTCAGCAAAAAAATAAGCCATGTAAAACTTTTAATTATACATGTTAAATTACCAGAAAATGTATAAAAAAATCATTTGCTAAAATTAAACTAAATTATTCCAAAAAAAATTAATCATCTTGTTAAGTAGTTTAATTTTCTATTATTTAATGTACATTAACTCATCATTGTCATTATTATCGCATTAGTCAAATGAACGGATTTGTAAACCCATTAGCTCCACAGTCGACTCCTCTGCTTCCAATTCTCAAGGTCATCTTGGTTTGTTGTCACGTCAGCTGGTCAGCTGTATTTTTTTCACTTCAGATCCTCTCATAAATCACACTCACTTGTTTACCTGCTTGTTGAAGAAGGCAGGCGTAGTGAGGAATAGTTTTCAAGTGTTAATTTAATTTTAACTATTAATTTTATTTAAGTTTAATAATTTTTTTTAAATAGTTAACTAGTATAAAAAGGAGGGGGGCATGATGGTGGTGGTCACGTTAATTTTACTGGCAATTTCCCTTGCAATTGGCTACTGGCTTTGGAATAACTGGGATAAATATTTTGGAACGGAGAATAGGCACAGGTAAAAAAAATTAAAAGTTAATTAACAATTAAAAGAATAATTTATTGGTGATGGTCAGCTGTTAAATTTTTAATTAGTGATTTTTTAAGTGTGAAAATTATCTTTTATTTTTTTAGATGGTTTGCAGAGTACTTCAAGGACAATTACATTTATTACAATATGATCACTGGACCCGAGAAAGTTAAGCTGTTTGATAAGCTGAAATCCTTAAAAAGGAGAAATGGAAAGGATTTAAAATTACTGGAAATCGGGGTGGGCTCTGGCGCCAATTTAAAGTATTATCCGGAGAATACCAAGTTAACTGCGGTGGATCCCAACAGATTTTTTCTGCCGATTTTGGAGAAGAATCTAGAAGAGGTTATCAGAAAAACAAGCAATTAAACTAAAATAATTAATTAAACCAAAACCATTAATTTAATCTGGTAGTTAAAAGCTAAATTAGATAATTATTTTTTTGGTTTAATATTTTAGTATCCCAATGTTGAGCTAGAGGACTACATTGTTTGTGGGGCAGAGAACATGATAACCATTCCTGATAAGACGTTTGATGCTGTTGTGTCGACAATTACGCTGTGCAGCTGTGATAACATTGCTAAGGTTTACAGGGAAATTTGTAGGGTGCTTGTTCCGGTAAGGGGCCGTTCACTAATTACGTTTAATATAATTAGGAAAACTAAATGGGGACTTTTTTAATGCGCAGTTAAATTATTTATTATTTTTTAATGGATTTTTTTATTGGAATAATTTTATTTTTAGGGAGGATCCTTTTTGTATATGGAACACGTCATTGATGATAAGCCCATTTCGATACTGAAGATTTTACAGCGTTTGTCCGGTTCTCTGGGAATCTTTCCATTTTTCTTTGATGGATGCCGACCGGATAAGGATTTAGCTGGATATTTAAATAAGGCGGGGTTTGAGAAAGTGGATTTAAAAAGATTTCGTTTGGATTTGTCGGATGGGGCGCCAGTATTATCGGTTCACTTGGTTGTTCCTCATATTTATGGCGTTGCTACTGCTCCATAAAAAAAATTAAATGCCTGTGATTAAATTTGACTGAAAGAATTACTGTCAATGTGCAAAATTTTAAACGTCCATTAAAATTAATTCTGGTATTATATTACGTATGCATCAAGCTGTTAGACTGTAATATTTCCTAAGGTGTATTTTTTTTATACGCTGTTAAAAATTATGCTAAAAATTTGTGTGAAAAATAATAAATAAAGTGCTAAAAAACAAACGTGAAATGTTTTTGCTGACGTGACATTTTTATGGTAATTGATGCTTTTTGGAAGATGAATTCATAAATATTTATATGTTCGTGGGCGAGGCTTGTTTTTTTACAGTATCGTTGTCACTTTTATTATTTAACTAAAAGTGTTTAAAAAAATATTAAAATGTATATGTAGTTGTGTTTGTCCGTCTGCCCAACTATTTGATAATTTAAAATCGTAATAATTTTCTAACCAATTAAATATTTTAGTGGTCAATTTCGAGGGACTTTGAAGACAATTTGGATTTTTTTTTTCTACATTTAATTATTTTGTTAATTTTGCAGTTTTTAATTTTTGTTATAAATTTTATAATTTTTTCCCCACTAATTTTGTGATTTTTTTTATAAATTTTTAAACAAATAAAAAAAATGCGAATTTTGAGTTCAATTTTTTTAGACAAAATTTCTATTGCGTTTTAGCAAACCTAATATTTTATATGACACGCATCATAAAATCAATTCTGATTTCCATTTGACCTTGTCACTTACAATTACCATGATGAAGCATGTTACTACTGCATTGCGTGCCAAACGAAAAAATATATACACAATTTTCAGATCCACCGTCCACCGAATCGAATACATCCAAAAAAATCTCCCCTAATAACGACGAAAGGAACCACTCACTCTATCGTACCAAATCCTCATATGATCATTTTCCCTAAAAAAAATATTCTACCTGGTATTATTTTTTTTATAGCTGCTTGGTTGAATGGTACTGCTACTCCTACACACGCTATTTTTATCATCTGCTCGGCTATCTGCTCTGCTCTCCCGTAATAATGAATGTTTCTATTTTTCACATAAAAAATTTCATCTCATTTCTTTTTCGTACGACGTTGACGTCAAGGTTACAATTTTTTGTTACACAATTTGTTATTTTCTCGTCAAACGAAAAAAAAAGATGTGAATGGTGACGACGTCGTTTCACAATTCGATATTATAGATTTTATACTAGTTATTAGTTGACAAGCAGAGAAATAAGATGTTTAGTTAATTTACCAAATAAATATTTATTATCGAATTTAAGTCGAATATATTGAATAGATCGAATATATCGAATAGACCAACTTATTCGAATAGATCGAATCGGTCGAATAGATCGAATTTAGATCGAATATTCGATTTAAAATGTTGTGCTGCTTTTGGTACTACGGCCAAGTAGTTGTCACGTTAGTTGGTGTGGTATTCCTAGTAACTTATTTGAAAAAGAAATTTGTTGTCGGAACTGGAATTGTACAGAGGTAATTTTTTATAGTAATTAGTAATTTTAGCAATTTAAAATTATAGTTAAGTTTTTTTATGTGTTGTTGTTATTACTATATTGTAAAGTGTGTAATAGTTTTCTTCCCTTTTATAGATGGTTTGCTAATGCTCTAAAAGAGTTCCCTAGTTTCCATCACAATAAAACGTTGCCAATGAAACTGAAGTTATTCGAGAGTTTGAGTGACCTGAAACACAGTAATGGGAAGTGCCTAAGGATCTTGGAAATTGGGGCGGAGAGTAGCGGCGCAAATTTACAGTTTTATCCGGAAAATACTCAGCTGACTGTGGTGGATCCTAATCCGGAAATGGAGGCAGAGTTGCGTCAAAACCTGGAGAAGGTAAGAAGCTAGCTAGCTTTAAAATATATATTGCTAAAACACTTGGTGTTAAATTATCAGGTGTTAATTGACTAATGACTTACTTATTTAAATATTTACCTTTATTTTTTTCTAGAATCCACACGTCACATTAAAAAGATTTGTGGCTTGTAAACCTGAAAATATTGAAGAGATTCTTGATGACTCATACGATGCTGTGGTGTCCACACTGGTATTATACAGTTGCGATAAAGTTGAGGACGTTTTCAAGCAAATTTGCAGAGTATTAGTTCCGGTGAGTTAAGTTTTAATTAAAAATATTATGCTAAAAATAATTACTCATATTTGAATATGAGAAGGGGGAAACATCCCATTTGTTTTTTTCGACCGTTAAATTTTAATTATGAATTTGGTACGTTTGTATGTGTACCAATGCAAGTTAGTAAATACAATTTTGAAGCAAGCTAAAAGAGTTTACTGACGTTTTGATTGATATAAATTTGATCGACTTTAAAGCTTATCGATTAAAAAATGTTGAACGGTCGAAAAGTATAATGGAAGGTTTTCACTTTCTCTAACTCATTTATATTTTAATAAAATATGGTGAATTTTTCGATAAATAAGTTATTGTTTTAATTTGATGGTTTTTTCTAGGGTGGAAAATTTTATTTCATGGAACACGTCATTGATGACCAGCCCCTTTCCCTACTAAAAATAAAACAAGTTTTGGCCTGTCACTTGGGAATATTTCCCTATTTCCTCGGAGGATGTCGTCCGGATATGGACCTCGAAAAGTATCTCAGCCTTGCGGGATTTAAGACTGTGAAAGCAAAAAGATTTCGATTAGACTTATCGGATGGTGTGCCAGTTTACCTGGTCTACTTGGTCGAGCCTCATTTGTATGGAACTGCAACCGCGCCCTAAATAAAAAAAGACAATAAGGAGAAGATATTACATATTAGTAATTACTAATTACTATAACAGACGTACTAAAAAGATCTTATTTTTTATTAATATTTTCATTATGCTCACTTTTATGTTTTAAAACAGCTGTGTTTTACGGGTTTTCTCACTAAACTATTTATAAATTATTTGGAATCTTGCTGCGCACAAGGCTAAAAGATGCTAATGAAGTTATGTTTTAAAGTTAATTTGTTCTGAAATTAATAATTTTTTTGTTAAATGATCTCTTAATGATATTTAAAATCATGTAATATTATAAATTTGTTGCGTTTTTAATTTAAATGCAATGTTAAGTTGACTTAATTATTGAAATTTATAGTTTGTTAGTTAAATTTATTTGCATTTATTTTGATACGGACAATGAAATTTTTTTGTTATATATTTTGCTGCCATTAAAATTATTCTCTTAAGTTATTACACTAATAAAGTACACTGCAATAAAATCGAAATGCCAAATCGTCATATATGCATGTATGTACATTATATAATTTAAAATATTATCGTAATTATAGTTTAGTTAGCTTGTCTAACCTGAATTGGTTACATGATTTTTCAAATTGTAAAAAAATCAGTTTTTTTTGCTGTCAAATTCATTGTTCATTTCTTTTTTTTTAAATTAGCGAACAGAAAAAATTTCACCACCTTTTTGTTTAA
>JAQFZG010004098.1:0-12348 GCA_034695465.1 Entomobrya nicoleti | reverse complement strand
TGGGTCAGTACGCAAGCTGAATTGTTTTATTGACACAAGGAAAAACCTTTCAACGCATGCATATCGTCATATTATTATAATGAGTGTTGTGTCGTGCGTGGCCTCTGAAGGTTACAAATAAAGATACTATTTTCTAGGTTACAAATAAATATAAACCAGCATAGTTTGTATGTATTTTGAATATAGTAATTGGGTACGACACATAGCTTCTTGTTGTTCGTGTGTATGTGTGTAATACCTACCCCTATCATCACCATTGATAGTTAGTTACGTACAGGTAAAGTGAGATCATCGATCTACCGCACCTTCTTCAGTGAACCAATAATAAAAGCAAAATACTTTCTTTTCGATGATTTTTTAAAACCTGTTACCAGTTTCACCACAACTTCACTTCAACAATCCTCTTAAAATGATAACCATTCTGTCTTTTCTGTATGCTGAAATAAACTCACAAAATATGATAATGGTACTTATTTGCTTCTCAGTCAATCGATTAATTTGAACCTGTGAAATGCAAGTGAAATGTGAAAACTTTCAAATTTGTTTTAAAAATAAATCGATTTTTTGCTAAATAAGTCGTACTCAGGAGTGGACATTTGATTTCGAATCCAATTAAATTTAACGCTCTTAAATTTTTAACCCGTTCCTTTGTAAAAACGCTTTGATTGCCGAAACATCACTTAAAATTGTGAAATGCTAATTTAGCTAATTTTTGCCAATTTTTGAACACATAAATATTTTAATGCAGACAATATTAAAGTTTTGCCCCATAAATTCGCCACTTAACTATTGACTATAGAACAATGGAGTTGTATACTGGCAATGAATGCGCACTGAGAGTTTATAAAACATTTTTGAGGGTTAACGTCTGTTGCATTTAACAATTGTTCATCGCATCATGCATGTGGTCATTTTGTGCATTACTGATTTTGTCATGAATTCTACTTGAGTTTCTGTGGTATTTTTTAGAAATAAAAAAATCATGTAAGCAGTGAAAATATACTAGGCGAGGTAAATGTAGTAAAAAGACCAAATAATAATTTTTTTTTTTCTGTGACAAATCCAATAATAATAGCAAAATTACTAAAGATTATGCCTAAAAAATAAAATTGGATGACTAGCAGCTAAGTCTGGCTTACTTGCCGACGCGGCCATGTTGGCGACCATAATTTTGATAATGCCGTAAAAAATACATCGTGCAAAACCCTAGAGCATGAACATCATCACTACGGAAAAGAAGATGAGGCAAACATGATTAAGAAGATCCTATAATAATAAGAATAATAAACATAATGCAGAAAACCGAAAAGCTTTTGTTGGTGGTGTTATTTAAGATTTTTATTTGCCAGTAATGCTTGTAGCTAAAAAAAATTACTGGCTGTGAATTTTTTTTTGGCAATTTTCAACAATACGTGTTGTATGGGATATAGGATAATCAGTGTAGTACAATGAACCGCTGCCGATGGCTGATGGAAAATAAACAAGGTGGATATATGTTGGATGGATACAAGATGTACTGACAACGAGAAAGATGTACTAACGGAATAAGAACATAGACGTGAGAAGGGGAAAGAGAGGAAAATCCTTCACACAAGCCTAATTAGTGCCACTACTGTTGTTACTAAATTGCTACTGCCTCTTTGTTTCCTACTTTTTTTTATCAACAACAAATCATGGCATAAAAATTACCATTTTTTTACCTTCGAATGGGGACTACTTATTTTTATCTATAGGATTTCGTCAAATTTAATAGTTTGGGCTTAATTATAATTTTACTATTTTAGTTTAAAAATATCCATAAAATGAAATACTATCTTGTAATCTCCGCACAAATTGCAAAGGCACATACCTATATATAAGTACACACAGTACACAAGGTCACTAGACTAGATTAATGTTACGTTACGGCTACTGTAATCTTTTCTCTGGCCTATTTCGACTCCAAAGTTTTATGGTGCCATTATATTTCTCCACATTTTTTATTTTCATTACTTTTGACATGGCCAAAAAAGCTATTAAAAGATAAATCTGAAAATTGCATCAGCAGTAGCTTGGTAGAAAAGCAAAGTTTACTCTTATATTAATGTGCTCACCTCATACAGAAAACATGCTTATATAAGGAATTCGCTTAAACGCTTTGTTTAACTCCATAATATATCAAAGTGTGAAGAATATATTATCGTTTGCTATGTGTCGTTGGTGTTGCATTTGCGTGAATTTTAAACTGATTTGCATCGATGATAATGACATGATGGCGGTAAAAAGGGTAAATAACAACTTTTCTTACTGTCCATGTACAATAAACTATACACCATTTTACACTGCTTTTGTCAGGAATGTTACAGCTAAAACACGTAATGGTATAAACATAGCCTACGTGATTTAACCCTTATTTTTTTTCTTTAAAAAAATTGCCATTTTTATGTAAACTATTTTTGGTCATAGAGTACATGCCAAAACAACAAAGCGTCAAAAGCTCAACTAAAAAAATGGAGTTACAATTTTGACGTGGACAACCAAATCATCATCATCTTCGTCAAAGCATGAGATGATCATCTTCTTCGCCCATCACAACATCATCTTTTTTTTTATCAAAGAAGCTAATCTCTGTTATCTTTCTCCCTCTCTATAACTCTTCTTTTGTGCTTGTATATGATTTTGATTTTGTTTAGAGACGGTATCATCATCATCGTAATTGTAATAGGATGGTGGTATCATTATTATTATGATATGAGTGCAAAAGCTATGTGCAAATGTGCACTCAAACACACACACTCACGCAATATTTGTAACATTGTTCCAATCCAAAGTAGTAAAGATACTTAAGGAAGAGATCCGACCAAAAAATAAAATCTGAGTATTACTTTTTTGTTGTTTTAGTTGTGTGGTGGTAGTGGTATGGTGGCATGCCATATAGATTGATATCTTGCCTCTCTTTTTTAGTGTATTCCTGTTTTCTTATAAATATTGTGTTTTTCAATTCATCTTCATTTCGGTTTTGCGTTTGAAGAAAAATGATGATGACGATGACGATGCTGATATTGCTGACTGAGATGATGATGATGATGACTATGTATTGTTGTACTTTTGTGGCTACAAAAAAAAGATGTGATTGGGTTTTGGGAGTACGATGACCCAAAAAAAGAGATATATAAACATCATGGTATCATTATTATTATTACCACATAATACAAAAGTAACGAAGGGTGAGCAGGCGCCTTTTACAATCTCCTTTTGTCTTCCTTTTGCTTAATCTAGCCAGCCAAACTAACAATATGGACATATAGCGTCATCATCGGCGGCAAAAGCAGAGCTTCACGTTTTTTTATTATTGTTTCTTATGCACAAAGCCGAAGAAGGTCTATAAAATATAATATTTTTTCTGTCGTCGGTGATAATAATCATCAAAGGAGTGAGTTGACGTGTACACAATCATATAACTCATGCAGCACAAAATGCACTTCTTAGACAGGACAGGACAGAAGCTCTGCTTTCGTATTATTTTCATAGAAATCATAAAAATCATCATAATGCACCTTGAACAGACAAATTGAATTACGAATTATCGCAAGAGGTTCAAATAAAATATCAATTTATTTTTTATTTTCCATAGAAGAACAAGCTATGAGTATGATAACTTTATGTTTCCCAAAGAAAAAAAGGGAATCTGACCGACAAGTTGCAATCAAAAGCTTGTTTATAGAATGTTAGAATAAAGTATAATTTAGCATGAGTAAAAACATTCATGTGAAGTATACCCATAATTAGAAGTTTTTTTTTGCAGGCACACTTGTAACACGCTTTGAAATAAATATATGTTTAATCACAGAAGACCTTTCAATTTTTGCAAATATTTGTAACATCATCCATTTTGTAGGATAACTTGTATGCATAATTTGCGCTGATTTCAACTTGGAAACTTGACACAAATGAAGACGCTCTGCAATGCAACGATGGCGTATGCTTTGGTAATATTCTATTAGCTGAGCTGTAATAGTACCTAACATCTTGACGTGCACTTGTCCCATTTGTCAAGTCATCATGGTGACTGCCATGACCAATACAAATAATTGCAAGAAGCCTTTTAAATTTTCTATTAATTCTGTCTGAATACGACCATAATGTTTAAAAAATAAATCAATCATTCATATCAGGATTTCGCAATCCTCTATCATCAAACATCGAATTCATTTTTAATTGACGTCTGTAGCGTCATAATGACAGGTGCGTAAAAATTAGTTATCATATCACAATCAAAAGTCAATTTTCCTATGCATTACTCCACAAAATCCAAAGTCATTGCCCTTTTTAAATGTTTTTTCTCTTTCATTTCGCTACATATTTTCAATTACACCTGTAGAATAATTTTTTACAAAAACTAAACAAAAAATTGGAAGCGCCTGCTACTGATTAAAGGGAAACGGAAATATCCACACGAACGATTTTAGTAAAAAACCAAACAACTGCAAGCCAGCATAACAATGATGAATGATAAATTATTGTGAGTAATGTTGTGGAATGGTATCTTCTTCTTGGATATTATTGTGTAACACCTGTGTGTACTTTCCAAAAGGTGAGCTCTTCCGCTGTTTTTTTGCTTGCACCCATTGCTCCTCTAGCAGAACGCCACATAACATACATGGTCTACTGAACAACAGGTGCAAGCAAACAAAACGCAGACTTCTGTTTTATTATCAGTGGCAAATGCCATGGCATAATATCTTGGCGAATACACTGTCTTAGGTTGGTTTGGTAACATGTAATTTTATAATTACCTCAGCATCTGGAATCTTTGGTAATAGTTATACTTACATGTCGGAAGGATGCTATGTACACGAATGAATTAGTGTAGCGCAGTTTTCAGGGGAACAAAATGCTTGGAATTCGTCATAGTTAATTTTAACATATTAATATTCATTCCTTGATCTTGTTGCATATAACTTGTAAAAAAAAAATCCTGACTGCGTTTCATCCAATTCCACTCGTTCATTTTTTTTCTTTCAAAAAATAAAAATGAAAGTAGACGGAATCTCCTTCGGCAAACAATAGAAATCAACGGTTTCACTGCCAAGAGTGCCAATAAACCTACACAACAATGAAATGGATGCCTGTGTATGTGTAGTGTACCTGTATCAAGCATTAAAAATCTCAAAGAACCTTGCATTCATCAGGAACGATGATGATCATATCAAGATCATGATGACGAATATCGAGAACGCTATCACTTCATCTCATATGAGGAACATGTTACGTGGGTGCCAACAAGGAATCAGAATCACACACTGTAAATCTAACCACTACTACTGCATTCAACTCTATTCACAGTTGTAATACTACTATATGTATGGTATGAAATTATGTAAACAATCTAAGGATTTTAATGTCTCTATTTCTTTCAAAGAGAAGAGAATAAGAAAGAAACAGGATACATTATTTTCTGTCGTTACAGTTACATCATACAATAACCTTCAATTAATATATTGCGCCTGCACTTGATAAGGTTACCGATGTCGATCATCCGCTTATATTATTGCATTGTACTTATTTTTTTAAGAGCTTTACTATTTTTATGTCTTGTGAATCGGCATTGAATTTTTTTGTGTCTGTAATCTTTCATAGTCCTTTGAAAAAAACCCACTCGTTTAATATTAATACATAAAATATAAGTTCATATGAACTTAATGTAATAATACAAGTAGTAAATTACAACTAGTTCGTCAGTATAGTGCTGAGCTGAAAGTCAATACAAACTAGCGCACAAACAAACTACAGGCCAATATCCAAGAGAGAGAGAGAGAGCGCGGATTCTTTCAACACAACCATATCACAATCAAGTTATGGTTAAAATTACAATTAGACCAGAAGAAAGTAAGCAAGCACACACACGTGCAATCAAAATTATGTGTATCCTCTCAAAGTACTGGTTAAACAAGTACAAAGATTGTAGTCAATGAAAAACCTTTTTATGAGTTTTCTTTTACAAGAAATGTATGCAATTTGAATAGATAACTGGAATGTCTTGCATTCCCCGCCGAAGAATACTAAATTGACTGTTAAGAGCCAAGCTAAAGACGTGCCTTTATTGCTTGCGGAAATCAACGTTAGACCTTTTAGTAATTTTCACAAAATACATTACACATCATACACACATAACGACGATCATCAATTCAAATCAATTTTGATTGAGTATATTCATCCCTATTAGCCAATACTATTCATCAAGAAAATTACCTTTTCAATTCTTCTAGTTTGAGCTATTCAGCTATGCTATGTACAAAAAAACTAATCAAATTCTGATGACATCTAAATTTATTCTTATCATAATGAAATAAGAAGGTACGAAGCGTTTATAAATTGCAGTTTTCCTAGTTGTCATTGTGTACTCTATAAGGCAAAAAAAAATTTTTGCTCTGGGTACAGACAAGAATTTTAGATGTTTGTAAGCACATTTTTTTGAAGCATAGATGAGAGAAGACATTCATAAGGTGACTATCTGACCATGACAAAATGCAAAACATGCACCAATTTGCACTTCATAAAGATGATTACATAACTGGACTTTTGGTTTAAAATTACTCCATTTTAATATATTTCCTTAAAAATATTGTACAACCATATGTTTGACTAATGTGATGTGAAGAAAATCTGCATTGCACTTCAATGAAATGTTGTAATACATTCTTTTAGAATCATGGCCAGCTGCATTGTATGAAATGAAATGCGCAATTTATCTTTTGACTATAAAATAGCAAGCAGCGAGTGATAGTTGAATAAAAACTGAAAAACTTGGTTTGTCAGTGTGTGTCAGTAATTTAAGAAGTCTATTCAATGTGTACTCATTCTTCACCAAACCACCATGCATCTTCCATCTTCAATGATTATGAAGTTAGCTTCATTGGCATTTATGTAAATTTTTTTAAGCTTACAAAAGGACTTTTTGTGACTTTACATTTTTGTGTATGTACTGTGGTAATAATGTTATTATGGCACAGCGATTCACTACACGTCAAAAAGGAAGGGTGAATAAATGGAAGGGAGCACGCAACAAACAACAGCTAAAAAATTATAAAACTCAATAACGCTCTGGGTGGTGTGGTTGTTAGGATAACGGCTTGCGGAGATGACGATGATGGCGGGGACTGTGCTGTCAAATATGAATTTTAACGCTCAACTTATTACGTGTCCTGTCTAAAAAAGTATGAACAGTTAAAATGCACACGACACAATGCCACAGTCAACCACACACATGCTTATGATTATGCAACCACGATTACTATTGTTATCGTCCCAGTATAATTATTCTTGTTGGCAGTAAAATCACCTTTTCAACTTTACCACTTGGCAAATCAGTGTAACATGTGAAGTCATGGGTTAGCTGCAATTCTGCGGCCAAAAGTGTACAAAAAAGATTTTACCTGAGATGGGTCCTCATTTGTTATTATAAATTTTTTCCATCGATGCAACAACTTCAAATTTTTACAATAAAATGCAACATGAGCATACATATGTCATTTATTGGGTTTCTCAATGCAAACGCATGTCATTATGCACTAAAAAGCCATTAAAAAATCGCATTAAAAAATCTAAACAAGACATACCCTCTGAAGACGATGGCACAGCAGTGTTTTCCATTAGAGCTTCATGAATTGGACTGCAGTTATCCTCTGTCGACCCAATCCCACTTGAACGGCCGCAAGACTCTTGCTCTCGAGATGCATAAGATCTTCTATTTCCAGATGCACCAACAACCGCAGGGTTGGAGCAACGTCTTGACTCGATTCCAGTCAGATTGCCCCGTTGACGATGTATTGTATCGTAGTCGCGTGGTGGAAACAGCAAAGGGGTGTTTTTCTTCCTTGCACTCAGCTTCTCTCGTAGCTCAGCAGCCAAAGAGTCATACAAAGTGGCTATCCTGTCAGAAGTTAGATTGGATGCTCCAGAACCCGATCCAAATCCCCTATCAGAATTTTCCGAAGATTCGGAGTTTCTGCAGTCGAATTCCGGGGTACCACGATCCCGGCCCTTCGACATTAGTCCTTTAGTTTGAAGTCTTGACTCAATGTCCTTAAACTTTTGCTGGTTATCCTCACGGTTTACCAACATTTCCAATTGTTCTTTTAGAACTGCAGCAGTTTCCGGCGAATCACATCTAAAAAATATTAAGCATAGAGACGCTAAGTAATGTTGCACATGAATAGAATATATTTTATTTCCTCCTATGCCTTTTTAAGTATGATTCACTCTGAAAAACGGATTTTCGAATTCATCTACTAAAAGAGACGGAATGAACAAAAGCCTAAATTTCTCTTTTAGTCTCATTTTTTAGACAACGAAATCATCATGTATTTGTACCATGCATACCTACCAATTATTTGTTACATGCTTTAGTTATTGTAAGTAAGGAGCGCAACGTGCTTTAAAGCCAGTCATAAATTCAACTTCCCTTGTTCCTATTGTCATCGAAACCAACAAATGTGTTGTTTCAAGAGAAAAACTTCCCATTGAGATCGTTATTACTGCTAATATTATTATTGTTAATGTTTTGTTTAAACAAGAGCTTATTTTAATTACAACGCTTAAGTCATTTAGTAAAACGGTCTGTATGAGAAAGCTTGAGAATCAAAAATGTCAGATAAAAATTCAATACATTCTAAACAAAAGAAAACGGAAGTTAAAAAAAATTCACATCGCCAACTTTCCGTCCATCATCAACATGTAATTTTTTTTCTCTACTTTTGTGTTTTACACGTAAAGCCATATAAAGTAAATAATATAAATTACTTTTGTGAAGATACAGACAAACTTAAATGCAAATGCGACTACGATATTCTGTTGCCTACACTGATTGTTGGCATTCCATTAATCTATTTCATATTTAGTTGCTACAACAGACCAAACAATCGTTTCAAAAAACAAATTTAGTTTGTCATAAGCAACTTACAGTGATAAAAAAAATCTATCTAAAAATCCTACAAGAACAACATGGGTACTTATTAAAATGCTCACATTTAACAATGGAAATACGTGTGTAGTGTAAAAAGGTGATAATGACTATAATGCGCTATAAAATTAAAGATTGTAGAAATATTTATCTGTTCTCTGTACGCCATTGTTTAGCATGTTGTTATATGAACCATATCTGTTTTTTTAGTGCAGTGCAAAGAGTCAAACTTTTTGTTATGACATGTTATAATATTTTAACATTTGGTGGACTAAAATGATGCATCATCTTCTTCCACCAACATTTTAGCGCAATTTCAGAAAAGAGAAATCTTACAAAAAACAATGCAGACAAGTTACATATATTCTGTTCATGAATACATAAGCTTTGATTGTTAACCAATCAAAAAAATTGTTATTGGGGAGATACGGACATAATACTGCAAAAAGGATTTTTGTATAGTTGCATGTTGTATGACATGAGTATTGTGCACAGATGTAATTTACAAAATTCTTGTGTTTTCTTGTTTTGAAAGGATGCGCGTCTTATTGTTGATTGTATTACACTAGTCATTCTACATGAAAATAATAAAAAGAGGCTGTAAACTATAAAAGATGAATTGCTTACCTGTAGCAATGAACGTGAACCGGGCATTTTGTGTCGGGATTGTAGAGCAGAAGAATGCAGGACACTACATCATCATTTGGAGGTGGTGCTTGAACCACGCAAGTTATGGCATGATGAGGGATGAAGTGTTTTTCAGTGGGATTGTTGGCATCCGATCCACTACTCGCTCCAACCATACGCTGATTGCAGGGAATAATCTTTAATCCTTTCCCACTAACTTGAAGGGTCACTTTCAATGCTTGCATGCGTGACTCTTGTGACACAAAATATTGTAGAACGGGCTCAATATAGTGGGTTCCCCGTAATCCTTTACTTTCCTTTGCCCCGAGAAAGAGGACATAGTAAGAGGATTTCTTCATTTCCACCATGCTTACTGGCATTTTTTCCATTATTAATTTAAGTGTACTTTAAAAGTACCGCACGCGTATTTTGTAGATTAAAATTTCTGAAAAGTGAGTCGCCCGACTTTCCTCGCGAGATTCTCAAACGTCACTGATCTCAAAACGAAAAGATTCCGTTGATAGAAATAGTTTATCTGAAAACACAATAAAAAAGTCTTGTTAATATTTTTCGTTGCTAGAATTTATTCTTTTAGTATTTCAATTAAACTTCCGGTGATGACTAAGCTAATATCTGCAGATGCACAACGCATTACATACTACACTTCTTTATTAATTTTCTGGGACAGTATATCATCAAAACATTAAAATTATTTAAAAACCCAACCTGAAAACAAGCTTTTATAACAGAACAGCTTTTTTTTTTTTAAATTAAGTGTGTCAACAAAAATTTTGCCTTTGTTTTTTCGTGTTGTTATTTTCGTTATTAAAACTGAAAATTGATAGGAAATCAACGTTGAAGCGATTGGTGATATGATTTAAAATAAGTAGATTTGTTTAAATCACAAAGGCTAAAAAAGAGTGGAAGAGAGACAGAGAGAGAGAGTGACAAAAGCAGGGCTTCATTCACACCGCAGGTCGGAAGAAGAATGGACAATTTTGAGCCAGGGAAAGCTTGATTGGGAGAGAAGTAGCAATATTTTATGGCCTATAAACCGGGATTTAACGAGGTGGCAAATGTACAAATATGCTTGAAAAATCCTCATGTAATACACTTATGTATATTTGGATGCTACACACGGAATAGAGGACAACAAACTCCACAAAATACGTACATATCTTCGCACTACTGAAAATTGCAAATAATTTTCTGTCAACAGGCTACTTCCATCTAGAAATTAAAAAAACACAAAACGGCTCAACTCAACCCTTTCCTCCTATATTGGAATATTTCAAGTAGTAATTACTTATTGAAGGATTTCCCGTGTAGTGCGAAAGCGATTACATTGAGAAGCATTCTCATTTACATTTAGATGCAGGATTTGCTCAATATTATGTGTTTCCTCAGTTTCGAAACGTAAAGACGCCATCGAAATATTGAGAACCTTTAAAACTGCCCTAAGCAACGAAAATGAAATGGAACTACTTCAAATGCATGACAAGTTGAGAAGAAGGAGATGCATAAAACTCAAGTCTTAAATTTTTCGCTCCATCGCAAACATAACTCGTAAAGTTTTTGCTCGCACGCCTACATTATCCGCTATTTAATTTCAAGTGCTTTTAAGCAGTAAACAAGATGACATGCCACCGAAACCAAATAAAACGTATTGCATGGACGATTCTGGAGTGCAGTTAATTTGATTAGAACTTGAGTGATGAAACCAGTTAAACGGATATGTGCATTAGTAAGTACGTATGAATGTGCAAGAATACATATATGTATTATATGATGGCTATGACCACATGGTAAACTGAAACTTTTTATGTAAACTTATTACTGTATGTACATAAACCGTTAATTCTTTACGTGCAGCTCATGTAACCGATTCCATAAGTAACAAAACAACTCCGAAAAACCTTACAAGACAACGTGACGTAATCATTAAATAAAATTTAATCAAACAAGTGCAATGAGGTAACAATTTTTTTTTAGCTTCCATTTATCTATCATCTTGCGAAATATGGGGAAAAGTTGGAGAGAAACCTGCTTCCGACCCCTCTCGTTTTTATATCTAATTGACTTCACATACGATAGTGCGAAAAAAAACTTTGAGGAAAGTATTTGCATTTTACGCTATTGTGAACTTATTAATTATTTTCACAATACAACTTCAACTTACAAACAAATTGGCACACACCTGGATCAAAAGAAAGTGGAAAAAATTGTGATGGAAATATAAAAGATAAAAAGACATTTCACATTAGCACTCATGCATATTCAAAAAAATGTTCATGAGTTCACATGTTTCAAATAATTCAAGCGAGTAATAAAAATAGCAAAGTAATAAATTGTTGACTATACACTATATGCAAAAACAATACGGCAGTTAATTACTTGCAAAACTAATATTCAATCCATATTTCAATAGACATTTATTACTGCACTTAACAGTCTGAGTATAAATATTTATACCATACCTTGCTAGAGACACCTGTGTGATAAAACTTCTCATAATAGCCTCCGCGGATTTAACCGAGATGGGTTCATTTCCCTGCTCAGCCAAGCCAACATACATACATATATAAATACGCATATAATAGTGCATTTTCTAAGGGTTGTAGCCCAAGACCATCAGCTGTTTGCAGCTGCTCGCAGATTATTATTTTAAAAACTTAAATTTAAATTAATTATACAACAAAAAAACTAAATTAATCAACCTATGGGGAACTGGATTAATTGTCACTGGTGTGAGCTCTACGCTTTATTAATTAAACTGGAAA
>JAQFZG010004097.1:0-12349 GCA_034695465.1 Entomobrya nicoleti | reverse complement strand
CGAACTTTTTATGCATAAAGCATCAACATATAATATAGTATCCCAAACTTAGGGGGGATTTTGAGAAAAGTTCAAATCTAATCATTTTTATTTTTGTATCTCCGTGGAATCTAAAAAATAAAATTCCGACATTACTGGAGTGAATGCAGCGTAACAAACCTGTGATCATGCATCAATTATTATATCAAAGTTCTTTTTACACTGTACGTTTGGATTAAGATTGTCAGTTCATTTCATATGGCAAAAGAGCACATTTAAAATATTTCGTTTTAGCTGATGGGAGTGCAGAGCAATAAACCTGTGATCATGCATCACTTATCAAAGGTTCTATTTACGCTTTACGGATGGATTATGATGATCAGTTCATTTCATATGGTAAAAGAGCATGCGTGTATTAGCTGGGTAAATATGATTGTGAGTATGCATAAGCACATAGTTGTCTGAAAAGAAAAAAAAATAGTGAAAGAATTTTTTTGGCCATCGTGGTAATAGCTTGTTGACATTCGGACAATATCTCGCTTTCAGACAATCGCACAATTACGTTAGTGGCAGCTGCAGAATTAATAAAAAATCCTGTTATTCACTTCGTATACGTAAAAAAGCTGAATTTAAGCTTCACGATATGCACTCATTTTTAGATAAACAAGAGTTAAGAAACGATAGTATGTATGCATAAACTTAACCTTATGGAAAATAATCCTACCCGTTCACCCGACGATATTGGAGTTGTCTATTTGATCCTCGTACGTCCTAACTTGAAAGTCAGATAACACATCTCGCTTAGGATATGAAATTGGAGTACTCAACTTTTTTGAGCTGATATACTAAAACATTTACGTAAAGTGAGCTCATTTTTATTTGCATTTGGAAATATGAGACGTGTACACGCGATGCACGAGGAAAGTATGAATGCAAGTGAACGAAACGAAAATACATGATTGTGGTTGCATTCTTGTGTGCGAAAATGCATAATATGCATGCATCAACATTTATATAACACATTTAAAAATATTTTTAGATTTTAAATAAAGTATCCAATAATTATTTGCTGTGAACGTATTGAGTACACATGCTTTACTTTAATGGTACATAACATATTGTGTGTTTTTACAATGACTCATATGCATATAAATTAACCGATTTTAATGGAAAAAATTATACTTGTTATCCTTAACATAAACTTAAACATATATGACAGCATCAGAAGTTCAGTTTGACAGCATCAGCTGGTGTCATTCCAGCAAGTAGTTTACCATACTTTTTTGCGTATTTAATAGTTTTTACTTAAATTCAGAAGAACAAGAAAAATCAACAAAGCAGAACACAAACCTAATTTACAAAAATTAAATACATTTAAATACTAGCATATTTTTTTTTACTCATCTAATATTTTTTAAGTAACTACTAAAATTCAAACGCAATAAATGTTAGATTTACATTAAACAAATCACAAATAAAATGTGCCATTACTATCCTAATTTATATAAGTACATAAAATGATTTAAATAAAAGTATACATTCGGATGAAATGGTCTGATACTAAAACGTTACAAAAAGATGTCATACATAGAGTAAAACATTTCACAAAACTTTAAACCTTTATAAGTATCCTGAAAGCGAACCTACCTTATTATTATTATTATTATTATATAAAATTATTTTCATAATATAGTAAAAAAGAGGTTTGTTTACTATGGAGTAGTATGGGAACTAATGGGTAGTAATAATGCAATCTTCAAAGGAGATAAGAAACTAGAAGCCATTGTGAAGCTACTTTATGCGTATTTGTAATCTATATTTTTAGTTTTTATATGCCAAAACATTTTATGATAATTATTGTCAAATGACGATCATTGCTATGCTATAAATCGAATGCTAAGATTGAAAACGCTGATCTCTATATGAGTTTAAATAATAAGATCCAATAAAGATTATGCATCATATTTCGTCTTATTATGAATATTCAGTTTTTTCTTGGCCAAGTAAATAACTACAATAACCATTCACCATCTGAGCTGCTTTCCTGTTCAATAAGGTTTTCTCCTCTTTGGATCAATACTTCTTCTTCCTCATGTCCAGGAAGATCCAAGTATTCATTATCATACTTGTAGTTTGGTGCGTTTCGTACCATTGCATCTAAATCTCCAGCTGGAGGCCTAATTTGCTGACAATACCTTGCATAGCTAAGGTACCACATAACTGCTGCTATATGTGCACAGCATCCAACTACCCTTGCTCCGTTTGGACACCGGCAGTACCAACCGAGAATGCTTTTGGTTCCCTGATTTTGGGAGTTATAGCCAATGTAAAGGTCATGTCTCTTACTATTTTTGTGGCGTGATTGTAACCTAAACTTCACTGCACTATGCTGTAGAGCAACATGAAAATATATATCATATTTTCCATCATCTCCCATTGTGTCTGCCATGTATGAACGAGCTTGTTTGAGCTGATAAACCCCGAAGGTAAACTCGCGGAGCTCATTCATGGTAAGCCGTGGAAAATCATTTAAACAAGACTCGTTGATCTGTTCCCATTGTAATGTTTGCCTTACATAGTTCTCATCTTCCAGTAGATTTTTTAACAAATTACTCATTTCACTCCTCACTAACATTTGTTCTGCCATCCACTTGTCGTTTGCTTCATCAGTTTTTATTGGTGGATGAAATGCGTTTAATAAGGCACAGGCAATCTCGAACATTTCATAAGCAGCATTGTTTTTGATATACGTGTTTGGAATTGTGTCTCGAAAAAAACGAAACACATTTTTGATTCTACCGTTAACTGACTCAACAACCCAACGCATCTTGGTCACCAATCGTGACTCATTCGCTTCAGAAGTAGGATGTTGGGCCCTTTTGCCCAGAAAATGGGGCATTTTCACCGAAAACCCTAGACTAGTCATGAGCTGATTGGAATCTCTAAACCCCCTATCTTCGATTATAAAGTCCCCAGGTGTGTAAAATGACCTAAAGCCCTCAACATCCTTTTGCATACTTTTTAAAATATTGCTATCATTGTTGGAGCCATCCCCATAATATGGACCTTCAATTGCCATAATATACCCTGTTGTAGAAACTATCATCATCACTTTAAGTAAATTCCTGAACTTGTGTAGGCTGAACATTTTTCTTTGCAATGAATAGTTCGCAGACTTATAAAAATACAAATAAGTTCCATCAATGACAACAATACACTGTTCTCCATTAGCTCCAGTCAATGTTTTTGATATTACTGTCGTGTGTTTGTCAATGTAGTCACGACGAGTGATGTGGCCGTACCCTAAATATTGCGGTACAAAGAATTTTCTAAGCAATTGTCGGACTGTTATGATGCATTTAGAAATCCGCTGCTTTGTTGTATTGAATAGACATGCTAGTGTGGTAACTGATGGATTCAACCCAAGTTTCATAAGAAAAATTGCAAGTGCGTCCTGGGTGCTTCTAGCACAAGTATTTCGCATATGGGGCGAAATGATATCATGTAAGTATGAAAACTGCTCCTTTGAAACCCCAAGCATTGTCGAATAATCAGTTGATGTATACTTATGCCCATCTCGAAATGACATTCTACCTTTACATGCATCTGAATATTTCAGTGATTTTTCAAGAAAGCTAATTAGCTCAACTAGTTGTTCTGCCGTTAAAAATGTTTCTTCATACCTAGTCTGTGCAAGGAACATGGCTAGTCCTTCTGCATTTAGTAGCCGACGACTGGAATTTTCTTGGTGTTCAGCACATACTCGGTTTTCGGGGTGAACGTAAATGCCAGTTGATCGAAAGAGTGCTAGCCTGCACTTTTTTCCAATTCGTTTGCGAATGCCATCTTTTCCGCACACAAAACATGAGTGTCCTGAAATTGCCACGGACGGAATATTAATTAATATTGTTTGCTTTGCTGCTGACTTCTTCGACGGAGGGGATGAATTCTCCGGACATTCGGATGATTTCGATTCATCAGAAGACAGAGAATTGGATTCCATATTTGATGATACCATGTCGTCTTCATGAATTGTTTGGGATGTCTCCATTGCAGAGAAAGTACTTGCTTGACTTTGCTGTTGGGTTTCCTATTACAAAAATGATAAATTACGAACTGTCCGATCAAAGAAAAAAGTAAGGGTGTATTATCTTAATATATTAACTTCATTTACCTTTGGGTCAAATGTTTTTTGTACATCATCGTGAAGCAGCTGGTATTCGTTAATTTTGTCCTTAAAACATGGACCACAAATAAGACTTCCCGGATGTGCAGTTGGCATTCCAGAGGTTGCCAGTTCCCCATTTATTATGACTTGAACCAAACGAACCGATGATAGTTTGTGTGCAGGTTTATCCAAGTTGAGTTCAAACAGTAATGGACAAAGCAAGCATTTTTCCTCCCAAGGCGCCCGGTAGTTTTCCGCCAAACGGCTTGGCCCAGGTGCAGCATTATCCGCACCCATCCATCTTTGAATTGCTGTGGCATTAAAGTTTCCCTGCCAAAAAGGATTAAACGGAGGGTCAGGTGCAACATTGGGTGGAGAGCCAGGAGTTGCAATTGATGGTTCACCAGGTTCTTTCATGAAAAGAAGAATAAATAATAATAAATTGCTTAATTTTTTCTCATTGGTAGTAAGCGTGATAGCTATCTCGTCTAAAATACGAAATATTAGACTTACCAGATTCATTGCTACTAGTTGATTCTGAATCATCTACACTTTCACTTGTTTGGGAGGTTTGGCTTCCAGAAGAACGAGATGATGCATAGGTATACAACATATCCCGACATTCACGACACACGACACTATTTTCTGAAAGTGGCTGAATCCCAGCACTAACTCTTTGTGCATTTATTTCGTCAAAATAAGGTTCAAAACCAAGTAACTTCCTTTTTATTTTCCGCCACCCCTGATTCTTTGATTTGAACCGAGTTCCACAGTTATCACAAGTTACTTTAGTTTTGGTAGGCGGTTTGCCCCTTTTCTTGGTGCGAGGCATCTTAAAAACAATGCGTGGTAGATATTAAAATTGCGTGTTTTTTTATTCTCTGTCTAATTTTACTCTCGTGAGATGTTTTACTCTGAGCTACCTAATCAAAAATGAAGTTATGATCATAATCTCGAGAGTGTGAATGAATGCATGTAAAGAAGTTCTTGTTTACAGTGTAACTTCGGAATAACTACCTTCGGCATAAAAGCCAGATACTGTACCAAAAAAGGAAGTAAGGTTTAAATAATTTAAGGATTCATATTCGTTTCCTTTTCGTGACATTTAACACATACTTGTATACATAATGCCTGAAGTGTTTTAGTGTTGCATTTTAGTGATTTTTCAATCATTAGACACAACTAAAGCATCAAGAATACAACCAATTTACACTGTATAAATACATCAACATATCATACTTTGCAACTATTTTTCACATAACGATGGCTATATTATAGTGGTTTCATTGTATGACAAACGAACATAGTAAGTATTAATATTGTATGTAGATACAATTGTAGCAGCAAATCTTTCGCTAAGCTCAGCAGAAAAGATACTCCTTAAAGCTAAGCTAAGATGTCCCTAAGTAAGAACTATTACTATGTACTCTTTATTTTTGGTCAGTAAAGCATTTATAAAATGATTCATTCTTTCGTCAAGAACCACATATAATCACAGTAAATCCCAAAAACGGCTTTTGAAACATTACTTTCCAGATTTGATAAAGAACTTTTCATGTTGTATTTGCATTATGTAGGATTAATATTTCTGAATTTATTGAATCTAAACAACTTTCCTCACTATTTGTAAAATAAAGTACAGAGTAGTTAATTATTTTGTATAGATTTAATGAGTCGAAAATTGAAGATTTTATGTAAATACATATTTACAACATTACTTTTCTTCCCTTTAAATCTGACTTGCTAAGCTTACTGTATGTACAAATGCAAATGTAATATATATTCCAGCATTTTATGGTTTTATTGCACATTGCATTGCATTGATTTTTTATTAGTGTCTCCTTAAGTATGAAAAGTTAACAAGAAATGTAATAAACAAAGATAAATATAATATCAGCTACATGGTGCATAAATATATGTTTAAAACATTTAACATGATATTTAAATGAAGGTTTTCATGTTCTATTATTTCCGATATCAACTAAATGGAATCCAAGTTTCATGTAAAACCGAAATCGTGTTTAAAATTCATGTTGGCATGCTACTTACATACAAAATTGCATGCTACATACAAAACAATATGTTGTTATAAATACATAACTGTTTGCACCAGCATAGTTTTATGCTTATATTCACTAATATTCTTTACAATGTATTCATTAGTAATTAACTGGATTGAAAATATACAAGTAATTGATCTCAAGAGGATCAGTTTCTTTGCATGGTTAGTTTTTTATTTCTTCGTTCATGACGATGATGACTTGAGACGTATTATAGTACAATTGTCATTCGTACACATAATTTTGAGCCTAGAATATAAAAAAAACACTTGCAGCTGCTAATCCAATTTACAAAAATAAAAATCACGTCAACAAGTATTTTTGTGACATCGAAGAGAAAATAAAGTGTCATGTGCAGCATTAACAAGATAAAATTAACCAAACGTTTTGTAGAATCTTCGTGAGAATGCAGTCATTACTGTAAAATAATCCTCTAACAGGATCTCCACTTCACAATATATTTGATGATCTCCACATTTAAAACAAAAAGAGTTTGTTCTCTTATATCTTTTAAAACGATTTCCAAGACGAAATGATTCATCCCCAAAGAAGTGTTAGTAGATTTTCGTGAGAACATAGTCATAAAAGAACCTAACGTAAACATTAAGAAAATAATTGTGTACTATTTTTTTTAATTCTACATACATTGAGTTTGCGAGTATGATTATACAATAGTATACAATGAATCTTTGTTTTGGATAAAAGAGTATGAAGAACACAACCATGCCCAAATTATCATGCATTCAACATTAACAAGACTTTTAGTTGTGCAAAATCGTTATAATTTGTTATTTAAGGGATAAACATTATGTAATGCTAACTTTGTTACTAACTTCTTATCTGCCGAAACGTGGGACTGAATGACAATTTATCCAGTACACGCATATGTTCATGATGACTGGAGTTGTGCGTTCTTTAATGTATAGATTTTCAGCATGATATATATTGTGATGATGGTGGTGTGACATTGTGTTCCTAAAACAAAGTATCCAAAAACTGCCCTTGCCCTTGTATGTTAGAGTAACACTTAATTTGCATTAAGATGTCTCAAGATGTGACATACTTTGATTTAACTTCTCTGAGACAAAATATATAAGTGAAAGTAGATAAATCTGTACTGGCAGTTTGCGTTTTGGTCTGGTCAAGATAGTTCCTCCCAAAAAACTTAATACAAGAGATAACTTATATCTTTTGAAATAGTGTTTCATTCAATTAAAAGACATACTGTTTACCTGTTGAATTATTTTTATAATTATTTCAATTATTAAAAGATACGCACCTGTCTAGATAAATAACGTACTCGTTAGTTTTATAAAAATCAGTTCGAAAGCAATTAAAGTTTATTGAGTGAAATCATCGTAAACTCAAATACAAACTAATTAAGTTTAGTGGGTTTTCTTGTGGAGTACCGGGAACCAAGGATGATGCTAAAATTCATGTAAGTTGTTAATTTATTTTTGTGAAAAACAAAACAGTTATGTACGTAGTCTATACTTTCTTTAGAACCTATAATTTCTTTAATTTCGTCTTTAATGAGTTATTTGCTGTTGTTGGTGAATGGGGTTCTGATTGATATTTTATGTCTATCTTTTACAGTTTTTTGGTTGTTCTGATGCAGTCCCCTTGGGTCATTTTCGGCGAAGCTGAAGGTGCCATAATGGGTAGAGAAACGAAAGGTAGGCTTTAAAAATGAACTATTATCATACAACAAAAACCATCAAGCCCATAAATGCATATATAGCACAATAATTACATGCCCATTATAAGTAGAGAGTAGGTTCTACAACCTGAATATTTCATGGTTAGATTTATATCCATAACAAAATACGCTATTCCCGAAAAAATGGAGAATGGATTGATCTTTTTATTTATCACTGCATTTTACTCCTTGCCGCTGAAATCATGTAAGTATGGTTTCAAACAACGAATACATTATTTTAAAAGAATTACCAGTCTATCAGTCCTTTGACCAGTTGTAGTTCTGTCGTCGTAATACAATTCAATTAAAAATGCTATAAATAGACTGATGAAACATTTAAAAGAGCGAATTTTCAACTTAACATGAATTGCTATGATTAAATAGGATGAAATAGTATTTGACTAAATATATACTAGTATTAGATATAATTTACGACAGCGTTTTCTTATTTTGGTACTTTAGACACAAGCATTACACAAGAAGTAAATTCCCTGTTCACTTCAATGGCGTCGAAGTCGTCTCCTTTATACATTTGCGATGCCGAAAATGGAGGGATTGAATGGCTGCCCCCGGTTGACATTGACTGCAACATCCATCCGGAGGAAAATGACACAAAGAGGTTAGTAAACGTTACTTTGTACTGGAGCGACGTTTCGGTTCATAAAATAAAAGGTTTTGAATGCGTTGGAATTCGTACTCATATTTTTGGATGGAAGTACCTATGGAGTAAGGTGTCAACCACAGAACAAGATACTTACTTAGACGTGTCAAAAGAAGAGTGCATAAAAATGAAAAATGAAAAGATTTCTCCTGCTGGCGATATCATGCAACCAGTCACAGACGATACGTTTGAGACAGGTCTCATACAAAAAATAGTACCAGCGTTTTTTGGTTTATGGCGCATTGATATCGTACTTGATAATTATAAGATTACCGAAACAAATATAGGCATCTCAGAGGCTGATGGTTTTATCAGAACAACGGCATATACTACTGCACCCTGTCATTACAACGCTTCTTTTTGTAAAACATCAAGTGGTGTTCTAATTTGGGAGCGATCTGATGTAAAAACATGCAGGTTGCTTGAAGGTGACTCCACAGAATGTCTATTTAGAAAGGGCAACGGGGAGACAGCGTTGACTTGTCCAGCATTTAAGCTTTATATGCATGATATCAGTTCACTCAAAATGTGTGGGCACAACTTCGGAACAAGTAGTACAGGTATTTATTTTCTTACAAGGGAGGAAGGGGTTATCAATGAGACACTGGCGTTACCGGAAGAGGTACGACGCTTGATAACAAGACCAAGAGTTAAACGAGAAATTTCAGAGCACAAGGTTCACCCTTTTGAGGCTGAGATGAAAGCTAATCTGAACTATCTTCATGATACATTTAATAGAGGGACTTCCGAGGCGGTGTGGAGACTTGAAAAAAAATTTTGCGAAATTAATAAGAAACAACTTGAGCTAATGAGTGCATTCGCTCAATCAGGTCATCCAAGCCTCACTACTAGAATAATGTACCGTGATCCTAAATTACGTGCAGATTACTCGGGTGATTTACTCACCATTTTTCAATGCATTGAAATTTTTGAGTACAGATTCACAGAGAGAGTGAACTGCACATTTGAACAACCAGTAGAGTATATTTATGAGAAAAAAATTTATGCTGGGTTTATCACTCCAATTACGCACACAATTGTGCAAAATCCAACAACGCGACTTTTACGTAATGGAAAAAGCTGCCCCAAATTTTTTTACAAGACTCCTACATATGTAGTTCTTTTATCAGGGTCATTGGCTACTGAAGTAAATCTTCCAGTCATGCCACAGCCAGAGGCTGCTCAAAACTTTAAGCTGATTTTGCCAACTTTGGCTTTTCAACCAGGTAAAAAGCTTAACCCGACTTCGGATGACGACCTTGAGAGTACGTTGCACGTATACAGGAACACTAAACTTATACAACCTAATAAAGCAAAAACAAGCAAAAGTCAATATGAGTTGCTTGGATCTTGGAGTATGTTCTCAGCTTTCGGCGACTGGGTTGGCAATTTCTTTGGCTCAATTTATAACTGGGTTGTAGATCACTTTGTTTGGGGACTGTACGGGATAGTTATTGTCATTGCGTTGTTTCTTGCTAATATGTTTGGTTGTCTCGGTAAAGCTGTTATGGCACCATTTTATTTTCTAAAGTCACTACTTGGGGTTTTGTCTCGAGCTTGTGGGTGTACCCGCCTTGCAAAAAAATAAGACGTCGTTATAAGAAGACGATTGGTAAAGTAAATACCCCAAAATTCAGTCAAAGATATAAAGATACAACTGCCACGAGGAACAGCAATGCTTCTGCCCCACCAATCAGTTCACTCCACCGGAATGACTAGATGTGATTGGGTGCATAGAGATTTGCATTTTTCATCTTATTGAATCAGAAAGTTAAAAGTTTTACTTTGAAGTTAAATGGCTAAGGATTTAGATAATTACAATGTGATGTTTCTGGCACATTAAAACTAAAAATATTTAGGAATAAATATAAAGTAGGTAAACACAATGGGTTTTTGTTTCTTACCTCCTTTTAAGGAGTACATTTTTATTACTCAATTTCATATACACAAAACTCAATTCTTTATTATAAAACGAACATAATTCGCATACTGCAATTAAATGAACACAGAATGCCTTAAAGTATGATCGTTCTCATGAAGCTAATTCAGGTTTATAGGTTTGTAAAATAATTTAATTTGTTTAATTCTTCTTTTTGTCACGCTTTATAAGCAGCAGTTCATGTCACCCGAATGTAAAGTTTTATTTGATTCGTATATTCATAACTACTAATCATGGCTCATTTTTGGGTGATTTGTTTAATGTCAATGCAACATTTCGTAGTTACCTAACGAATATTAGATGTATAATTTTATCTAAGTTAAAAAATGTATGTTAGTACTTAATGGGAATTTAGCTAGTATTTAGTAAAGTTTTTGTGAATAAAGTTTGTGTCCGTATGATTTTTCATGTTCTTTGGTAATTGCAATAAAAACTAGTGAATGAGCAAACAAAGTATTTGCTGGAATGGGACAAGAAGTGAACTTAAGATGTTGTCATTTATATTTAATGTTATGTTAAAAGTAAAATAGTATATTTTCGCTTTTGTTTCTATTGAAGTCGGTAATTTATATACGTATGAGTCATTGTAAAATGTAATCATTTGATTTATCATAAATACATGTGTACTTAATACATTCAAAGCAAATAATTATTGACTACTTCAATTAATGTCTAATAAATATTTTTAAGTGTGTAACTTAAATGTTGATATATGTATATTATGCATGCAGACACAAATGCAGCCACGGCGAATATTTACGCAAGCTTATCCATAATCTTGTATTTTCATTTTGTTCACTTTCATTCATTCTTTCATATTTTCATCGTGCATTATGTGTACACGTCTCACATTTCTGAATGCAAGTAAAAATGAGCTCATTTTACATAAAAGTTTTAGTCGACTCAAAATATTTGAGTACTCCGATTTCATATTCAGGGTCAAATGTGTTATCACGGACCCACAAATGAACATCTATGAGGACCAGATAGACAATTCCAGCATCGTCGGAATAACGGGTAAGATTATTTTCCATGTTTGTTCGACTTTTTAAAGCTTACGCATGCATATGTTCGTTTCTTAACTCTTGTTTATCTCCAAGTGAGTACATGTGAAGTTTGTATTAAACTTTTGTACGTATACAAAGCAAACAACAGGGGTTTCCCAATTAATTCCACAGCTGCCACTAATGTCTGATAGTTAGCTCTGAATGTCAACAACCTATTACCACGACGGTCAAAAATTATCCTTTGCTAATTCTTTTTATTTTCAGGTAGGTATGTGTATATGCAAACTCTCAGTCTTTCTCAACTGACACACGTATGCATACACATACATATATATCCAAACTTTTTTCATGGTTGCGTCTTTGAATTATTGGCACCACACTAAAACTGCCTTCAATTTTAAAATGTAGAATTTGTTCAACATCCAAGTGCACGGAGACAAAAAAATGCTTAACTACATTTGAAATTTTCTCAGTTTGGGATAGTATATTATATGTTGATGCTTTATGCATAAAAAGTTCGCAACTTGGCTTTACACTTTAGGTGCCATTAAGTTATAAACTTGTCATCTCGGAAAAAAATATGTTTAAATGCGCTCATTCACATTGTGAAATGAAATGACTATCTTAATCCATACGTACAGCGTAAAAATAACTTTGGTATAATAATTGATGCATGATCACTTGTTTGTTGCGCTGCACTCACTCCAGTAATTCCGGATATTTTTTTTGAGATTTCACGGAGATCCAAAAATAAAAATGCTTAAAATGATTACATTTGAACTTTTCTCAAAATCCCCCCTAAGTTTGGGATACTATATTATATGTTGATGCTTTAT
>JAQFZG010004096.1:0-12350 GCA_034695465.1 Entomobrya nicoleti | reverse complement strand
TTGGGAGAGAGGGTAATTTTCGCCTTTTTGGTGAGAAGGGAGACATTTGGTGATTTAGGGTAATCAGGAGACTAATTTTTGGACTCAATTAAACTTTGCATATGGTGTGTTATAACTGTTTCTACAACAAAGCGTTTTGTCATATTAAGATTACACAGTAATAGTAGGGGTAAGATGCTACTTGTAATTTCATGTAAGTGTCCCCAAACCGATTTTGCCAGCCTTAATACTATTTTATGAGAAGTTGTCCAAATGTGCAGTAAAGTAAATAAGTACTTCACTCCATATTCTGGTGGATATTTTTTCAACATCAAAAACTCATCCATATCATTCAATGATGAAATTTCGTTACAGTCCGCTGGCATTTCATTGCAGTCCGCTGACGTTAAATAGCTGTCCGCTGGCATTTAATTGCTGTCCCTTGACGTTTAATTGCTGTCCGCTGGCGTTTAATTGCTGTCCGCTGGCACTTAAATGCTGTCCGTTGGCATTTAGTTGCTGTCCGCTTGAACCTAATTGCTGTCCGCTGGCATTTAAATGCTGTCCGCTGGCATTTAAATGCTGTCCACTGACGTTTAATTGCTGTCCGCTGACGTTTAATTGCTGTCCGCTGGCATTTAATAGCTGTCCGCTGGCTGTCCGCTAGGTGCTGTCCGCCAAGTTATGTTTTGCTGTCCGCCAACTTTTGTCCTGCTGTCCGTTAACTACCACATGCCACTTCACCTTCATTCCATATAGTGCCGTTAGTGAGGACGGAATATAATCACCAACATTTAAGTTCCAATCTGCAAGCTGCCATGATACCAATGAATAACACTTGGAAGAGGAGTATGCAACGTGACAATAGTGGACATGGGCTAAGAGGTCTTGCGTGGGAAGGATGATGGAAATTTTAATCCGTATTAACAATTTCAGTTTGATCCCCATCCACCATTCTTTTCCGAAGGTCATTGTCTTGGAAATGAAAACAGAATTCTGGATTAAAACAGAGGGTGAAGGGAATCCAGAAGAGTCCTGGACAAAATAATGTTTGCTACAAGTCTGGATACAAAAGGACACGAAGCTAATAAATTTTATTAAAACGGCCATTTATAATTTTTCTCAATTAGCCATAAAAAGCAGCAGGAAGTTAATCACGATGAAGCCTTAGTCACTTTTTCAATAAGCTGAATTGAAGTATTAAAAAAGATTTTTACTATTTTAAAAATAGTTTCTCATCTTTTTGCGTAATACTTTCGACTTCTTGAGGGATACCTTACATATTCCAACATGGAACCTCCTCTACTTCTATCACGACTAAAAACCTCCTCTACTTCTATCACGACTAAACTGTGCAGGTGTTGTCCACGACCATCATCAGCTATTCCAAGTTGACCCCAGATAGGAGATGGGCCCTCTTACTTTTGGAAAAGCCAAGAAGTTAGCTGGCCCCTCGTAGGAATCGGAACTACAGCCATGGAGCCAGCTAGCCGAAAAAAGCAACGAAACGATTTGATTTACTTAATTTGATTCTCTCGACATGGAAGCAATATCCCTTTCATCTGCAAGTCATCTGAATGTTGGTTATTCTTGGCCATTCTTTTTCCTAGTTTATCTCCAGCTACCATAGCCTTAATACATTTGCATCCGAAATCGGTAAGACGCTTAACGCACACATTGATGCCTTCCCGTTCCCAATCAAATTAAATTGAGTCAACCAATTCCATCGTGGAAACGGAGGTAGCCAAGAGAGTATTTCAAATATTAGGACAAAGTTTAGCCAACTTATCGGAAGGAGAAGTGCGTTGAAAGTATTATTATAAAATATTATTTATTTATAAATCTAACTCTGATTTTTTTATACGTTATTTCTAGATGGTCAAATGGAAACTCAACGCTAGGAGCCAACAGACGCCTTTTAAAATTGCAGTCACGGAGCTCCTTGGGCTGTTAAAAAACGGAAACTCCACCCACCCACGGATGCACCCGGCCACTTAATGCAACCGAAATTGCAGCAAAGGAGGCACCCGGCCATTAAGAGACTAAACTAATTACAGAGCATCATACAATAACGCAGAATAAAAAAGAATTTTAAACATTGCTTCATTGCTAATTAGGAAGTAGAAACTCCAGCCTCGTAGTCAGGCTGCCTTTTTTACGAAACAAATTCTAGCCGTGGAGCCAGCTTACCCCTTTTCTGGAAATGGATGCTAAGCCTCGGAGATAGCTGTTCTATTTATATGGGGGAAACTGAATTCCAGACATGGAGCCAGGTGGCCAGAATCTTTGGGATTGACCGGCTGCTTTTGTTTATCAAAACGTCATTTGCCTCTGTTGATGCTGTGCTCCGTGGCTGCAGTTTTCGTTGCCAGCTGGCCCCTGAAGGTGGAACGGACAAATAAACCCCAAAAAACAGGCAACGGAAACTCCAGTCAATCAGGTAACGGATATTCCAGCCACGGAGACACCTGGCCTGTATAGGCGCAAACAGAAACTCAGCGAGCTAGCTGGCCCCTCAATTGCGGAATCTTCATACAGGGGGCCAGCTAAACCCTTCACGAAACGAAAATTCCAAGCACTAATCAAGCCGACCCGTTAGGAAACGTATTCTTCAGCCCTGGAGCCAGCTGACCTGTTCGGGACTGCTAGCCAAGGAACCAACTGACCCATTTGGAACCGCAAACTCCAGCCATGGAGCCCGATGGCCCCTTATCCAGGGAAACGAAAACTCCAGCCATGGAGCCCGATGGCCCCTTATCCAGGGAAACGGAAACTCCAGCCACGGAGCCCGATGGCCCCTTATCCAGGGAAACGGAAACTCCAGCCACGGAGCCCGATGGCCCCTTATCTTGGGAAACGGTAACTACAGCCACGGAGCCCGCTGACTTTCAGACTTGCTGACTAGAACGTAAGAAAAGAAGACTGTAATTGAATAGGTTTCTTACTAATTTATAAAAATGTTTAGATTTAATAAAACCTAGACAACTAGTTATTTACCTGATTCGGCATATTCGTCTTATATGCTAATCAAAATATTATGATGTAGATATTAGACAAGATAAATATTCTTTTAGTAAACTATATCCATGAAAACGGCTTCTTTTTGGGTGTGACTGGGTCAAGTTATAAAGCCTTGTGGTTCAATGGACAGGAAAATTTCATTATTAAAAATATATAAATCATGGGCATGGCATATACATTGATTGAACAAACAGTAAATATAACTAGTTTTCAAATCAAAGTCAACAACCGTGCGTGACAACGAAATGTTCGTAAATTGAGTTTGTCAAAAGCTCAAATCTCCTCTGGCGTTTTTGTCAACGCATATGCCCAAATATTAGGGATACGTGAAACCAAAAATCTCTAATAAATACTTGGGATAAATAATGAATATCCGAAAAAAGTTCCAGCACATTCCCACATATACATACATATCTTTACACACATCAATCAATATTATATAGGCTTATAGAGATCGAGTATAGGGTAAGCCGGTAAGCCCCGTCAAGCTCGCTTGCCAGGCAACGAATTTCGATACAGCTTGATTGATAAGACACTGATAAGCTGAATGCATTTGCAAATATTGGGGGAAAACATTGGAAACCAAGGTTATTTTTACGGGGGTAGGGTGGAAAGTGGGAATACATGAGAAATCTATATATCATAGTCAAGCCTCAGCTTATTAATATTCGAAGTTTGATAAGCTGTTCATGGGCGTAGTCAGGCCATCATATACCACCATGAAGATTAAATGAATCACATATTCAATGCATGTATTTCAATGCCTTCAAAACTTATTACATCAGCCAAAGTCATTCCACCACGTCGTGGTCTTCTACCAGTAGTGCCAATACTGCCAAATAATTAGTTTTTTGTGTTTATTTAATTATGCGATAAATTAAATTTTGGCGATAGTAAATATTAAGAATTATTCATATTAGTTTGTCCTAAGGCTAAAGGTAAAGGTTTTATATCTAACGAGTATGTTAATATTTTCCCTTGAACTATTGTAAAATTGTTCAATAGGCAACACGGAGAGATTTTAAAAATAGTACTAAAAATTAACTTGCGTGTGACCAATTTTTTATTACAAAATATGAGTAAAACGTGTGCTATCTGTGATGGAGAAAATTGTGATCACTTACAAATAAACGATCGGCCTAGAAAACGGCAGAGAACTACTTCGAATCATGTTCAAGACGACCAGTCCCCATGTTCAAGTAACTCAACTACGAATGAGTTCCAGATGTCTCCAGCGTCGCAATCAGGTGAGTTGGAAAAGCTTTTGAATCAAATTGAAGTCCTTACATTAGAGATAACAGAGCTCAAGTTAAAAATAAGAAAGCACGAGAAAGGACAGGAAGACTCGGATGAAATTATTCAGACGTTGGTAGGACAAGTAGAAGCAGCCCACAAGCTTATTGGTGACTATCAAGTTCTCGCGAATCAGCTTACTGATTTGGTTAACGATGCTCTACCGTTGGCGTCAGACGTAAATAATAATTGGAGGATCGAGTACGGTTCTCCTGATGAGCTCAATGCCTCTTTGCCTCAAATGGAGGATGATATACTTTTATATCCTGATGCCATTGTACCGTAAAGTTGATACCTTTTAACACATTAAATTAAATGATTTTCCAAAATATAGCTAAAATTACACCATCTTCTAGATTTACGTAACATAAAATTTATATAATATTTGCAAACGTTTGGTTATCTGGTTTGTTAAGCCAACTTTTTAATGTAGTGTATTTTCTTCTTTTTATGTAACAATTTCAAACAATTCTACCTAAAAAGGGAGGAAAGACCAGTAAACGGCAATTTAGCTGGAGATATTCTTCACAACCACGGATACGAACTGGTTGGAAATAACCCTGAGGGCGGAGGAAACGAACTTGTTGCTGGTTATAATCCTGCTGGTGACGATGACGACGACGAGCCTGTTGCTGGTTATAATCCTGCTGGTGACGATGACGACGACGAGCCTGTTGCTGGTTATAATCGTGCTGGTGACGATGACGACGACGACAACCAAGTAGTTCCGGTTACATCTGAAGAATAAAATGTTCATGAAATAAAAGCATTTTTACTGCCAACACCAAGTGTATGTCATGGAATATTCTAAAATACTTCATACATTTTGAGTATTATGATTATAAATCAATTATGTACTTCATGACCATGTCCTCCCAAACATTTAATTTTAGAGTAATATTTATTTTTGTTTAGTTTTTTTTATAAACTTTGATATTAGTTTGCAGACCTGCAACGAAAACAGCAATAATTAACATTGCTAAATACAGTAGTAATTAAATTTTCTCAGTGGTTCTAAAACAAGGGGCTTGTAAATAGAAAACTCAGATCAAGTCATGTACTGAATTGATTTTTGGTATATAGGAAATTATTCATTAAAATACGTATTTATCCATGAACATGGTTTACAAATATTTGCGTTTAGTAATTGCTGAGAAATAAATATGCTATAAATGTTTTATGAAAGGTAAATTGATGATTATTTTGCAGTTTTGCAATTGTCTATAGGCTAGTATTTCATATTAGTTACAAATTATACTTGATTAATTTGTATTGAATTGGTTGAAATAATAATAACAAATTAACGCTAAATCGAATTGTTCGAAAACTGGATTTTGTTTTAAGGTTACGTTAATACATAACTGCATGGTTAGGCATAGTTGTTATGACGAATGAAAATAAAATGACTAAAAGATAAGTGATAACTTTAATCATAGGAGATCATAAAGTTCCGCTGTAAGGAGACTGAAATTGGTAGCGATTTAGAGAAAACGTCCGGGCTTAATAATCCTACACAAAGTTAACAAAATAACAAGACTACTTTGCCAAAATAATTTGCTAATAATTTCCCAAAAACATCATTTTTGCGGTCCATGGTCTTTTTGTAAGGATCTTTCCCATCAAAATCTCAAATGATCACTCACCATAACAAATATATACTATTCCTACAAATAGGTAAATTGTATTTATCTTACTTGTCTAAATTCTAACCCGAAACTTTTGAAAGTATTTATACTCATCTTGGGACGTTGGGCCAAACATCATTGGAGTCAAAGATAACATCAACTTGGAATACATCTATAGATGATACTTCCATTGACTTTGTTAATGGTAGGGCATAAGGCACGTCAGGCGAACCCTAATAACAACTGGCGATTGGTTTTCAAAATGATTGTTGTAATATTGTGCATTTTGTGACGATCCGAGCTTCATAAATCAGCTTTCACAGAGATCGTCCAGCTAAACTAACCGATCCCCATGCAAAATAAGCGCTCGTACAAATAAAAGTGTACTTGCTTCAGTTTCCGCCGACTCCAATGCCGTTGCTGAGTTCCACGGCTGGAGTTTCCGTTTCCGCTGCCCCCATTGCCGGGTTCCATGGCTGGAGTTTCTGCTGCCCCCATTGCCGTTGCCGGGTTCCGTGGCTGGAGTTTCCGTTTCCGCTGCCCCCATTGCCGGGTTCCGTGGCTGGAGTTTCCGTTTCCGCTGCCCCCATTGCCAGGTTCCGTGGCTGGAGTTTCCGTTTCCGCTGCCCCCATTGCCGGGTTCCGTGGCTGGAGTTTCTGCTGCCCCCATTCCCGTTGCCGGGTTCCATGGCTGGAGTTTCCGTTTCCACTGCCCCCATTGCCGTTGCTGGGTTTTTCAAAGCACAAATAGAAATTCATGGATAATTAAAAATACTTATTAAATACTAATTAAATTCTAACTATCATTGTATAAAACCTATGTTTAAACTGTTAATGCTAATTAATATCTTGAAAATTAATCATGTAAACTTGTAAAAATATCAAAATCTAAAATAAATTCAACTTCAGACTTCCAACCCCAAACTTATTAGGCACTCATGTTTCTTATATTTGAAATAGAATGAAAGCTTGTTTTCATCATAGCAACAAAGTAAACAGACATCAATAGACAATCATACAATTACATAGAATAGATAGCATGGATATTATACAATGCTTCATGTATCTATTACTGATGACATTAACAAGCAGTGGAAATATATTTGTTGGTAAACTAATTTGTTTCATTGTAATGAATGCAAAAGTAGAACACAAATTATTATTCAACTAAAAGCTGTACTACGACTAGGTAAACGAAACACTGAAGTGTAGCATAGCAGTAGCAGGTTTCAAAGAACGTTAGCCAAGAAGTTAAAATAAATGCCGTACAGACCAAGTGACCACGCCTATTATCACAATGCCCCAATCTAACGCAACGGGATAATCTCATGGCCATAATATAAATCATGGGCATGGCTATCGTACTATTTCCTCATGCAGAGAAATACTGGATTCAAACAATTAACGGTGAATTTGAGCATGTTGACAATGGAAGCAATCCTGGAACTGGAGAAAGCAAAGTAGGATAAGCCAGCCCCGTTACCAATGTATATAACTTGGAAGACGAGCATGAAATGAACGACAATGAAGTCGATTGCCTGAAGAGGAAAGGGCAGAGAGTCTTTAAAATTTTGAGGAAAAGGGGAAAATCAGTAAAAAGTACTTAAATCACTTCTGTATATAATACTTACAGTACTAGTTATGTCTTTAGATCCAAAAAAAATTATACAAGGACTCATGCACGCAGAATGTATATACTATTGATGGACAGTAAAACACATGAATTTATTATATTTGTTGAAAAAAACTAATTTGTTTTGTAAAGTGAATGAAACAATGGCCATCTTTTCCTACACTAAAATCTATTATTACGGTGGGAAAACGTAAACGGCGTTTTTTTGTGGGAAACGTCAACTTCTTCAGCTTTTGTGGTCCCATGGACAAATCGCATGGTCATAATATAAATCATGGGTATGGTATTCGGTATTCCCAGTATTTGCTAATGAGGAGAAAAACTACATTCAACCGATTAACCATAAAGTTACCATGAAAGAGGTCTACAAAGATACGAAAAAATTGTTTAATGGAATGTCGAGTTAAGTTTTAATTACATTTCTCATGCATGCCCGACATATTTCTTACATTTGCACTACAACGAAAGCATACTTTAATAATAAGAACCAAAATAATTACTTAGATAATCATACAATTACTATATAGAATATATAGTATGCATTTCATACAAGGATTCATGTATGTATCTACTAATTGACATTGACAAGCAGTAGAAATATATCTGTTGGTAAACTAATTTGTTTGAATGTAATGAATGCAAAAATAGACATAGTTATAATATAGACTTCATTCTCTAAAACTTGTGTACATTGTCATCTTAAGCATCCCTTCCCTTTTAATTGTGTTTCTTTAAATAAATTACGAACTTCGTATTATTTCTTACGGAAACACCATGGTCTAATCTTCCACCTGAGATAAATTTACATGTATGACAGGAAAACGTCAACGGCGTTTTTTGGTGGAGACAGGTCAAGTTCTTTAGCTTTGCGGTGGTGTAGCTTGAGAGACGAGTATGAAAAGAGACAACGAAGTCAATTGACTGAAGAGGAACGGGCAGAGAGGGAAAGACGCTTAAAAATGAGATGCGGGGGAAATGGATTTAGAAAATGGGGAAAGGTGGAGCATTATAATGGAATGATTTTTAATAAGAGTGTAATGATCTCCAAGAAAAGCAACAGCCCCTATAATACAGCATACAGAGTGACCACGCATATTCTCACAATGCCCCAACATGTATTTTTCCTATTAATAAATGAATCAGTGTATCAGTAGTAGATTTGAGAACTTTTAATTATCGGTGTGCATTTTAATAAAGTCCTATTATGATATCTATATTTGCTGAGAGTGTGAAAAAAGGCAGACGGTAATAATGTCAGTGGTTTTTTTTTGCAAATATGAAATAGTTTAGCTATAATGAAACCCAGAAAGTTGGGCAATTATTTAAACGAACAAATCAATTGGAGGTATGTATGTTTGGCTGCATAAACAATTATAAAATTGCTCCTCAAAAACATATTTTTTCATCTAAAGCATTCCGTTTGAAATTTTGTTTCTTTTGATAAATTGCGGGCTTCTTGTTTTTCTTACGCAAAAACTGTGGTTTCATATTTTCCTAACTTTTATCCACAATTATGACATGGAAACGTAACCGCGTTTTTTTGTGAGGAAAGGTCAAGTGGTCAAGTTCTGCAGCTTTGTGGTCCCGTGTACAAACTCATGGTCAGGTTGACGATGAACATGAACATGTTGACCATGGAAGCAATCCTGGAAACTTGGAGAAAGCAAGGTAGGGTGGAGCTCGTCATGTCGTCGTCGCCATTCCATGCTTAATGCCGGTAGTGGGGTGGAATATCATCAAAAGAGCCCCAATCCCCAACTTTTATGGTCCAATCCGCAGCCAGCCCAGTGCATGTGCAATTTGAAATGAAATGAACGAAAATGAAGTCAGTCATTTACGGGTCGCTCAATTTTCGGATTAAAGCTCCTGCGGTCACTTGACTAACCTATTCCATCATCGATCTTCAGATCACCAGAGTAAGGTGCTTTTCCAAGTGGACTTGTCTTTTTAGAATTATTCACGTTCTTTTTCACAGCTATTAACGCATCCAAGGCCATATTCACTTGATACATATGTGTCAAATATCTGAATTTGCAATGCTTTACCTGGGTCAGCAGACACTACAGTCATATTGTTTTCAAATCGCAATTTCCTTAGGTTACGAAGCATCTCCCATTCGTTCGGTTATTCGGGTTCAGTTTGGAGATCACTTGGTTGAATTGCTCTGCTAGGACTAGGACTGGGTACAACATGAGGCGGAGATCTCCTTATCCGGCATGAACCATATTCTAAAGATCAAGGTATTCGTATTGCACGTAATTATCATAGATAAGATTCTAAACAACATGTCTTCGGCGCCATTTCATGGTGCCGTCAGTGGGTGGACTATAATCAAAGGGGCCCAAATCATTCATTTCCAAGGTCCATCCCTCAGCCAGCTCCAATACCAATGCATATAACTAGTAGGAAGACTAAAATAAAACGCGACAGTGAAGTCAATTGACTAAAGAGAAATTATCAGAGAGAGAGAAAATTCAAAAAGAAGATGAAAGAAAAATGGAAATCTTGAATTGAGAAATTGGGGAAAAGGTGGAGCATGTGTATTTAGGAGTAGAGGTCACAAATAAACCAGGTAACATGTTCCAAGAAGTGGAAACTCCAACAACGGTGGAGTCAGCTGGCCTCTTGATGGAAATTCTAGAAAAGGATGAGCCCGCTATCTCTTGAGGAAGTGCAAACTCTTGTCACCCCCACCCCCTGGGGTATTCATCCGTGAAAATATTTAATACAGTTCTTTCTTTCCGAGAGGTCATCCTTTTCGGAATGACAACAGAATTCCGGATAAAAACAGAGGTTGAAGGGAATCCGGAAGAGCCCTGGACACAATGTCGTTTGCTACAAGTGTGGATACAAAGAACACTACGTTAATGAAGTGTAATAAAAACGGTCATTGGACATTTCTCAATCAGTCATAAACAGCAGGACACTAATAAGCATAAAAACTTAGTTAGTACGACTTTTCCAATAACCTTAATAGAAACATGAACTATTCTAATGTAAAGCTTCGCAGCCTTTTTATTTATATTTTGGTGTTTGGAATCACTAATATTTAATAGGTTAGTCACATAGTTCTGAGGCAGGTGTGCGAAAAATTGGTCTGTGCAAAAACATCGCCTCGAGTAAAATTATCGAATTTGGCTTGAGTTTTACTACGGGACTTGTACCTGGAAAACAAGCAGTAGTTTGTAGTTTTCCTGCCTAAATTAAACTGGATGGCCATCGGGGAAAGCCTGTGTACTGCTCATTAAATGTGTCGCAAAACACGAAGGTGACCTCGCCTCGTTATCACTCATTTGTCATTTTCATTATGGTCCCTTGAAACTTAGCATTTGTAAATAAATATACTAATAGTGGCATTTAAAGTTAATGGTTTGTATGAAGAATAATTAAAATCATTATGCTTACTGTTTCGATTATCCACATCAAGGAGAATAGTATCAGAAATGTTGACAGTGTGCTGAAAGTTGTCCAAAATGCCCCACATGGGAATGTGTAGTGAACAGGTGTCCCTCCATGTCTGGTAAGGTGAAGTAAGTCCCTGTAGGTCTCTTTATTTCATCGACTTTAGTGTGGTATCGACATTTTGGGATTATAAAGCAGGGAAACATCTTAATCAAGCGACCAAGTCTTTCGATGAGGAACCATCCGTTATATGGTTGTCGCTGTTTTATGATAATGTTCAGAAAAGTAGTAAGGACGACTTGGAAAATTTTACGTACATAATGTGCTGGCCTTTTTCCTCAGAAAATATATTGACGTTTCGCTGGGGGCTAAGATCGGACAAGTGAAGAAAGCGACGAAAGAAGATTCCGGTCGCGAAGCCAGTCCTTCATTGGGGAAATGGCAACTCCAGCATAGAGCGAGAATAACCATAGGAAACATGAATTCCAGCCATGGAGCAATCTGGCCTATCGGTAATGTAATAGAATGGTTAAAAAATTATTAATTGATTGATTTGCATGAGGCATTGCGGTAATTTTTTTAAATCTGATAGTTCATTCGCTTAATATTAAATTTCAACTGTATAACTTCATAATTTACTTTAATTCAATTTAATTATTAAATTAATTTAGTCGAGGCTAAACCAAACGCTTAAACTCAAACTTATACTAAATTAACGCATTACTTGCAATTAACGGGCTATTTTCAATTAACCGCTGGCGGCACTTGTTAATCTAATAATCTAATTTGTTATCAAAACACCCATTAAAATACATTGGAAAGAGCGTCACATATGATAATAAAATTGTTTCGTGTGTGTCATCTAATTAAACTCTTCTCCCACATACGCATTCATTCACGCTTATTAAACCGCTAATTGTTCTCACAATTTTATTGTAACGTATACAACAAGTGACTATTAAATCTTTCCTAAATGTATCTCTCTCTCTCTCTGAGTATACTTGATTTTATTAGCCATTCAACTCAAGTTAGTCAACATCCTACATGTGCCCCAATTAACTAAATATAAATTTACTATGCATTTGTCACATCACCAAATAATATTAGTGTTATATTTAGTACTATCAACTTGTAAAGCTAAAGGCCAATTTTTCGACTTTAAGACAAATAAACAAAATGGATATCCTAACGAGGCCATCATCATCAACGAACAAAAGTACCCCAAAAATCCTACCCACTATACACCCAACCACGTTCCCAATTTCAACCCCCAAAATACCCAAGAAACACACATAGTTTACGACAACTCAAACTCTCCATATGTCGCAACCGCCTACAACGAAACAAATCGAATTGGTGGAGACCGCGCCGTCGAATCTTGGGAGTATCCCCATCAC
>JAQFZG010004095.1:0-12351 GCA_034695465.1 Entomobrya nicoleti | reverse complement strand
AAACTGAACGGAAACTTACGAAACTCTCCTATCCAAACACACCTTGGGGATCATGTTGCAGTTGCACAGGATTTAAATTCCTTATCATGTAACATTCACAAAAACAGGCATGGTGGAACATTCGAAAAAATATGCGTTCATGAAGTTCTCTGCAGAAAACTGAATTACAGCTGCATTTCATACAACCTAACTGATAATCAAGGTCAGAATTTGGTACAAGGCATTACTTATCATGGCGTGATAATGGGCTGGAGTAATACAAGATTTTCAAAAGAAATGCAGGTGGAATTATTAAGCTATGCAATGACCGCTGACCCTTATACATTCTTTATTGTAAAGCGACCGGTTACTTCCAGCATTTTTGCTGTTATTCAACCTTTCGACAAAAGTACTTGGTTCAGTCTTATTCTGACCAGTGTGGCTTTCTCCCTAATTTTGGTTATATCAACAGCATTTTCAAAACAGATGGGATCACTGGAATCTCATCCATTGTCGATCTCATCTGCTCTCAATAGTATTTGGTTGACAATTTTGGGTACTGTGATTGACCAACCAGCTCCGCCCAATTTCAGATTTTTAAGGATTTCTGACAGGAAGTCGGGTGGATTAATGCTATCATGGACGTTTTGGAGTCTTATGGCCCTAACTTTAAGTTACGCCTACAAAGGAACGATTATTTCTGTTATTACGAAGAAGCCAGTGCCCAAAGTACCCTCATCTTTGGAAACTCTCTTGGACAGTAAAATGCTTATTGCTACCACAAATGCTGGTGGGAATTCAAAGACAAATCTCCATTCAATCCTGAAAGGTTTCTTACTCGCAGACATTTTGGGGTCCACTGAAGAACCAATCCCTGAAAATAATGTATTCAAACGTCTTAATGACTCTACAGTGTGGATAAATCTTAATCATAATCACAAGGACTTCATTATGAATTTGTCACATAATGACCAATTTAAGCTCCCAAATAATATGACATTACATCTGCCTCCAGAAATGGCAATAATGGACCCTAAACCTACTTCACTCATTCTTCGAATGATGTTGAAATTCTTTACCGAGAAATTTGTTTCCAGAAGCTATTCAGCTGAAGCTTTACTGTCAAGACTTAACTGGGCAACGAGAAGGAATTATTTTTCTCGATTTATAATCCACGGAATGGCTCAATTGGAAGAGTCGGGTATCTATCGACGATGGTTACGTTTCCGAGAAAAAATGGATAGCGTGAATAAAATACGACGCGTATACAAATTTATTATGCAACAGAAGGGAACGTTAAATCAGAAAAAATAAGGATTTAAAAAAATGCTTAAAAATATTCATAACGTAATATTTACCAAAGACAAAAGAAGATTCATAAAGAATCAGGATCATAAGATTACATTATCTGATCACAAAGCTACCATTATAACATATTTTGAATTTTTAATATTTTCACTGTTTGTGTTTGGAATAGAAATCTTGGTCACAGCTACAAAGTCAATGATTATTTGGTCTGATGCTTACAATCGCAACCAAAATCAAAATCCGACCAAGATTAATCGTAAGTTTCAGTATAAAGACCACCACTTAAAATTATTTAACGGTAAAACGGCGAAGTTTGGAAAGCCGAAACATTCATTGAATGGAACATCGCATCATAGTATTATGATTCAAGTCAAAAGTGTAGTTCATATGTAGATTAGAGCTATGAAAAATGTATAAATTACTAGTATACTAATGCACCAAATTAATAAAAAAGTGATGTATGTACATACAGTGAAAATTAAAGGCAACAATATTTATTTTTAATCTATCATCAGTAATGAATGAGAAATCAAATCCATAAATGAAGTCACTACCGAATAATTGACTCGTGTTTTTGATGATATAGTCTATATTGTAGGTTGCACAATTAAATGCTTACATGTATTAAACCAGAAGCTGCTATTAAGATTAAATCACAACAATTTCGGTCGGATCAGTTTTAATTCAATTATACGGATATGCTATCAAACAGCCATGGTACTCGGCTTTGTGTGTAGCATTAAATTATCATTTATTTGTCACAGTCACAAGTACATCTTTCAAAATAACAACTCGGAACTTTATTTTTAGCTGCTACTACGTGATAGTTTGTACATTTAATATCACGATTTTCCATTCATGTCATTTAATTTGCATTACAATACAGACGTGCTGCTGAGTGCTTCAACGAAGTTGTATATATGATTTCCAAGAGCCATTCAACAAGAATTGCAAGAGTTTGTAGTTTTGTATAACAATCAGACATGTACATACATACATATAATGTGTGCATAAGTCAAGTGAAGCGATTTTCCGAATTACTCAAGAAAGATAACCGCTCTAGCTTTATTGATTAACTTGACTTCCAAAAACGGATCTAAAAACCAAGCTACTTCTTCCACAGTTTGAAATATGTATATTTGATCTTGGCCCATCTTCATTCAATCCTTCATGATAGCCTGTTACACTTCAAGACTTTCAAGAGTATGAATAGAAGAATAAAAGTATGATTTGCCCAATTTCCAAGATTTTCATCGCATCCTGTTGTGAAACCATTTTTATTCGATTGTTGAAATGGCTATGATTTTTCCACTCAGTTCAGTGCAATAAAGCTATCATTTGCGAGGTGAAATAAAAAATGGTAGAAGGGTAAAGCAAGGTATCATCAAATATTTTTGGGTTCGAATTTTAGTCGTTCAAACAATACGTGAAAAACACATGTACAACTTTGCAGAGAGCAAAGTCCTGTTTCTAGGTCATAGGTACCGGAGCAAGCAGCAACATTGCATTGTTTACTTGCAAGGTCTTGGACACACATACCCATATACCTAGTTGCCTGGTTTGAATTTGGATAACAAACAACAATATAAGTAGCAAAAAGAAGTAGAGGTGTTGGTGGTGGTGCCCTTAACATCCATCCTTGTTTCCGGCCTTGTCCGTGATTTAAGATATATGGATTTATTATTAGACCGATGGGTTGTTTATCGTGTCAACAATGAGGACCATAGTACAGCGAAATAAACTAGTGGAGAACTATATAAAATGAGTGGCAAAGACTGGAGTACAACTTATTTGATTGTCCAGTGCTATCTGAACAAGATTGATCAAGTGCAAGTGAACAGAAAGAAATCAACATGCCTGCTACTTTTGAAATTCTGGTAAGCAATATTTAACAAAAACCCTTATTTTTTTACTAGTAAAAAATTACCTTTAAAATATTGACTCATTTTTTTATCATTATACAGATATTGGTCCTCATGTCCGTGCTGCTAGTCTTCCAGGTAAATAATACGACTGGCGCTGGTGGACTTTCCATGAAGCAAATAAAATCGGGGAAAGTCAATGAAGAAAAGTATGTTCAATACGTTACCAGCAAGCCAATCTTGAGCATGCCTTCAGCCAATATCCAGTTTGATGGGGACGTATATTATGCCAGTGATGACTTGTAAGTCTCCTCGTTTATTAAATTATTTATTAACAAATATATTTTATGGACATTCATTCGAATCTAAGCAATTTAAGATTTTTTTACCGTGCCTTCTAATAATATTTTTCTTGATTAAATATGATTAAATAGGTCCTGGGATTGGAATGACAGCCACCAGCAACCTTCCGGGAAACCTGCACTGTACCTGGCAGACCCTTTCATTAATATTCAACATGTACCTGGTCAATTCCAACCCATGTTTTAGTTTATATAAAAATTCGTATTATACAATGATGTATTGCACTTCCAAATTGGACATACTTATTGGTTTTTTATATGTAAGCTTTGTAAATTACTAGAAGTTTTCAGCTTTAACTTAATATCGAACATTTCAATATACTTGGATGTACATACAAGAAAATGATAATAAATTCCGAAAATTTATATTTGTAAACTTTATTAATATTCGCAAACTTAAATCCTTCTTTTAAAGCCATCATCACCTTGTGGAACCCGTGTGAATTAGTTTCCAGACTAGAATTAGAGTACCACACAATTTTTAAGCTTTCTGTTTGATGGCATCACTTGTACCATGAATTTCACTGCATACGAAATACCATGGGAAGAAATAGCTACTTTTTAAAATTGTAATATTGTGGTATGATCGTTAGTTAATTCGCATACATTTTAGGCTATTTAGATAAGCTGTTATATATAAAAACATAACTTATCTATATTTTTGCTACAATAATTTATTTAGAAACTGATTCAATATTCAAGTTTTATCTTTCGTAAATATTTTATATTATCCAATGTGATATGCATGTTAAACCTATATGAAATCTTCAGGTTGATATAAATACTTCGACAACCTTCACCTTCATTTTACAATCGTTGAATGAACGAGTTGTAAAGTAAATCAATGCAAGGTATGTGTAATGTGTAAATGTGTACAAGGTGTACAAACCAATAAACTATAAGATATGCAAGGGTTCTAAAATACACATTTTACGACTTATGGTTGAGCATTAGCATTCTATGAGTTATGATATTAACCTTCTTTCTACGTTAGAGCTGGGAATGGGAAGGAATGAAAATTGGAAATGATTAAGCCTTAACACCTTACTTTTGTGCTTATAAGCTTCGGACCCAATTGTATGTTAACCTCTGTTCTGTTACAAAATTGTTTTGACTATGCAATTTTGTACCATCAAAAATAATTAATGTTTACCGGTCAAACAACTCAGAAAATCTGAAGTGCAAAATCATTAAAATATCTATCGAGCTACGGTCTATGACAGAAAATCATTATATAACAATTCATAGCAAAAGGTAGAAAATTAGACCATCATGGCAGAAATCATGAGTTAACACATTGATCAATCCCTATCAGGATTAAAACTGAAATGACTCTAACTAATATCTTTTAAATTTAGAAAAAGTCTGCTAACTACATCACACTTTACATTATCTGTACTCATTAGTATAATGCTGTCATAGGGGCATATATGCGGGTTGTTTGCAGGTAATTTGATTATGCGTCGATACATTCAACATTAGGAACTTTGATTATTCACCTCCATAAAATTTTATACGACAAGAGAAAGCAAAGAGTTATATGAGCAGAATATATTTAACTAAAGAGAATTCTCTTCGTCAATTAAAAAATCTGAGTGCATAAAACGTAAAACTAATATATTTCTTGATTTTTCTCAACTATTCAGAGCATTTGTTTTGATAATTAGTAATTTGATGTCTGCATAAAAAATACTCATTGCTCATTATTAAGCATACCATAGTACCATTTTACCCAGAAATATTTTAATGCAATGCAACAACACTTTATATGAGTGTTCATTCGAGCAGTTTTACCCAATTAAAAAATCTCGCCTGGTGGATTTCCATTTAAAATTGTTGGATTCTGGACCTCATCGCATAGTAGAATTTATAGAATTATAATGAGCACTCAGTTTATCGGCCAGAATATACCAGGAACTACTTTAATTAAGTTCATAGCCGTGAAGTATTTATTTAAAATAGTTGGAAAATAGGAAAGACTACGGGGAGAGTTACACAATGTTGTAATGTAACATTAGCCTTTATTGTCAACCTTAAGACTTACTACCTAAGTACCAGTGTATAATTTTGTGTTGCCCAAACTGGTAAACAAAAACATGGGTAAACATTTCCTACTAAGAAAATGTTCATTTAGCTTGTTAAAAATGAAACAGTTACGTTGAGAAAAACGTTACAAACTTCCTCTATATTTACCAACATAAAATGTTTAAAGGGGCATCATTCAAACATAATTTGATTTTTACACCTAAATTAAGTTTACATGTTCCATTGGTCGTGTTTAGTACTATATAGTTCTCAAGCTATGCATTTTGTTCTTAACAGTTTATTACTGGGTCAAAACTATCTAATTTTTTTTCTTGAACATAAAATTAAACAAGACTGGTTCTACGAAAAGTCCCATGGACGAACGAAACTCATTAAAAATGTCATAATACACGTTTAAGTATGCAATAAAGACCGCACTCATGTAGTATAAACACACGTGTGTAGATCTACACTACACAAACGATCTCCTATCCAAATATTTAAGAGAGCCTATCATTTCTCCGAAATTGTGTGAACAATACTTTGCTTCAAATAAAAATTGGAAGGAAGAAGACATCAATGAAAGTAAAAAACAAACCAGTTCTAAAACTTCTTTCCAAAAATTCGCTGTAAAGTCTTGCATTCAAACATTTGGACGCTTGGACACTAGAATGACCTTCAGGAGAGATTTAACTGGTTACATACATTGATATTAGCTTATGAAATTGAAAAGCCATTGGTGTTCCTTAATATTTTCCACAAAAAAATCATTGGCAAATGGTTTGGGCATTGTAATAATAGAGATTGCACAATATAAATTGTTTTATGTGCTTTTTGGTGTCAAGTTTGCCAGTTATTGTCAACAAACCAGGTAAACACAATTGAATTGTAAAAACAAAGGCCTCTGGCGGATTTCTCACAAGTCGGCAATGCAAAGAGTGCTATGCTATGTCATGTCTCACTTTTGGTTGTACGCATGAAGTAAATGAAGCTACAAAATTGGAAATACTCTGAAGTTTTGACAGTTTGAGGAAATGAAAACACTCAAATTCAGTCTGACTGCATTTTATGGCAACATGAAAGAAATCTTATTCACATCACAGCATGAGCATACACACATGTGTACCTACAAATCTGCAAGTTGATTACATATTCATTTTATGATGCTTTGTTTTAAGATGGTGAACGGTGACAGTGGCAAGTACACAGCAAACATAATATCTTCAATCTTGTCTAACAATGTTACACATAATATGGTCTTGGGTGATCCAGAGATGGGAAAGATTTTCAATTTCATACATATTTTGATTTGTAAGAGCAAATTTTATACACAGTATACAGTAATTAAATCTTATTCTTGCAAAATCAATTCTAAAGATTATTATGATTTCCAATTGCATTTAAAATGAAAGTACCAATCGACGAAGGTTACTCGTTTATGATTTCAAGCTTTACGTTTTATTCAATATCACAACAACCCAATGCCAAATTTGATGGCAAGTTTATTCTGCTTTATAAAATATTCTACTCTGATGGTGAAAATCCATGCCAATAGAGTTTCACTTCACACAGTTTTCCCGGAGAAATAGGTTCAATATCTGACAATCAAAATTTTGTGCACGTTACTTGCGAGAATTTTGGGCTGATTTGATGAGAATTCTGAGATATTTTATGAAAAGGAATTAAAATTTGGATTTTGATCAGAGTTGCTGAGTGGTCTAGTGGTTAAGACACTCACATGGTATGCGACTACGGTTTCTGTAGTAAGTTGTTAACTTAAATTTTAAAGTTGAGTCATTACCTGAAAGCATTATCAGCTAAATTTGATCTGATTTATATGTTTGAAGAGTTTAGGCCAATCTCTTGACAGAAATTTCTCGCACAGTTCGTGGGAGACCTGGGTTCGATTCCTGGCTCAGTTTTTTTTTCTTTGAGCCTTCAATACAATGTAATGTAATCCTGAGGTAATTCTGTTAAGATTTTAATAACAAACGTCTAAAGCTATACGTTTTTATGATTTTTACCTACACTCATACATTAGGAATTATGGTAATGGTAGCCAGTATGGCACTCCCGCTGTAAACTATTGAAGGTGTCAGACGAAATACAACTTCTAAACGTTATTTGGCCAGACCACATATGTTGTATGTACGATTGGGTGTCAAACGGGGCCTATGACGTTTACCGTCGAGAAGATTAGCCCACGATTATCCCTCAGGAACGTATTTTATTTTTAAAAATGTGATAAAAAGGGTCCAGAAATGGACAGAGTGAAGGTCTCTGCCTAAAGTAAAAAGTATATAATATTTACATTTATTTGTATGTTTTTGTATTTTCATTTATTGTAGTATGGTACATGGTCACATAAAGCTTCTTCACTCACAAGTACAGTAAAATTCAAATACATTCATACAATATATGTAAATATTATATACTTTTTGCTTTAGGCGGAGACTTTCACCCTGTTCATTTCTTGACCATTTTGATCACATATTTTTTATAAATTCGTTTCTGAGGGATAAGCTAATCCTTTTTATGGGATAATCTTCTCGACGGTAAACGTCACCGGCCCTGGTTGCCCCTACACCGTATGTACATAAGTAAAAAGTATGACATATGTACATATTTAGATGATAGATGTTTTTAAGCTCACATCATTGATGTATTTATGCATTACTCATCGTACGCAAAATGCATGAATACAACTTCTGATTGCAACTTCTAGTTATAAGACACACTTTATATAAATCAAATTAACTTCCGCAGTTAATTTCTCCGAAATTGTTGTGTTGAGCTATACAAAAAAATAGTGTTCAGGGATTTTTTTAATTTAAGTTTTTAAAAGAACTTATTTTTTAGGGAAGCACGTGCTTTAACTTCCTACTACTATTTGGGACGTCTGCTTTCCTTTCACTAGATCAAATTGAAATCTGGAACAGACTCAAAATGATGAGCGTTTCAGCTCCTCTACTGATATTTTTGCAACTATGTGAAACGATATGATGATCATGATACTGGTCGTGATCACGGCTGCTATCCAAATCCCCATCTAAAAATCGTCGGTTGGGATTTGCATACCATGTAATGTATTTCTCAACGTTTCGACGACGTTTCAATGCATTAGATGGTATGCAATCCCAACCGACGATTTTTAGATGGGGATTTGGATAGCAGCCGTGGTCGTGATAAGGAAAATTTGTAGATTTTCAGATGGAATGGATGTGGTTTAAGCAAAACCACTGGCTTCGTGATGGCTGACAGGGAGAAGACATGCCAAGTTTGGAATTCCAGGATTTTCAGCCTTGTTCCTTTAACAAGAAAAGTTCGCATTGGACCAGGATATTTGCTCAGAGCGCTTATTCCTCTGTGTGCCATTTGCCTAGAAAATGTAAACCTTTTATATGAAAACATTTTATGTTACACTTTTATTTAACCTTTAAGCAAACCAAACCTAACATTAACCAATGCAAGATAATAATCACATTCATAAATGTCATTTTTAGGTCATTAAACTTGTGTATTTTTCTAGGAATAGTTTAGATCAACCACTTTAAAATTTAAGACACTATACATAGGGCAAAAGGCCGGTCACTTAGATCGAGGATAGTTTAAAACGATGATTATTTCAGTCCCAGAACTTTGATATCAAAAATTATGAATTTGTATACAGTTTACGTTTAACAAGTTGCATACAACTTTTGAGAGAAATAGAAGAAAATGTGTATAGTAAAATTATCATCTCTATAATATATGCTAACACGCACACAAGCATAAATGCCACTGCCACTACCACAGACACCAAGTTTGAATTAAAGGAGTTCCGACATTAAAAGTTAAATAAACACATGAAGCTGGTGGTTGATGGGAGTCTAATTTCTCCAATAAAAGATGTTCAAGGAAGCCTTGGTGAACGTTTGTTTCTAGTACCATCTAATAATATAAAAGAAAAGAAGTACATACTGTCAGTTTAACAGCCGTTGTAACAAACTGCAGGCTTCTCGCTTCGCGTCTCTTGGTAGATGGTAGACGCGGAGTGAGGTATGTAATGTCGGTGCTGAATCAAAATAAGTTCGGTGAAGGTGATTGATTGATTACATAAATAAAAAATATATACGATAACGATACAACTGCACAACCTTGAAGATAGTTTTAAAATAATAAATTCGTTAAACGAAATTGATTGCAAATCAAGTAGGAATGTTATAATATACTGGATTAGACAGAAAGTCTTCATGCAATGACTCAAGTTTCCTGCACACTGAACAAGTTTCCTCAACCTTTCTATCAGCCGTATTCCAAACATCATCCGAGATATTTTTTACATTATATTACAACTGATAAACTTGCTGAAACAAGTACTTTCTGACATGAAACGATGAAAGAGCAAATTATTGAAGGAAACTTAAGGTGAGTATAAAAATGTAATCAATAGTGACTCAAATATTTTTGCGATCTGATGATCTTTTAAAGTGACGGTGTTGTTTTTAATAATAATAGCTTAATAGTAAACTACTGTAACGCATATATTCACATATGTATAATATGTGTAAACAAGACTTGCTAAAGCTTCTGTACTCTGTGGCATTTGCTAGATAAAGATAATACATATTTCAAGGAAACCAATACTACGGATAGCAAAAGTTCAGATGTGAGCATGTAAACAATACCTATCGTTATACCTCTTAAGAAGGCTTTACTTTTCTATTCAAAATACTCCTACACCACCCACTTCCAACGCCAGTCACCTCCAATATACTAACTCATACTATCACGACTACCACCACTACCACCTCCTAAGAAAACTTTTTTTCCGTATTTCGTGCTCTAGTTTCTCTTTCTATCGTTTTTACAACTTACAATACTCTTCTACTTGCTTGCTTAAAGACATTCATTATTCTAGTTGATCGTGACTTGAGTCACTTTCTCTTCTCACACTTCACTGTTATACTTTACGTCGTTGGAAGAACTACTATATGGCCGTACTGACAGGTAGACAAACGAACATCCTCAACAATGTAAACAAAATTATGTACATATTTCTATATGCATTGAGTTTCACCTAGAACACAATCAACAAAAACTATTACATCGGTACATACATCGACAATTTTACGTGCTAAAATTGTGTAGGCGTGTAGATATTAAGGCATTTCTCTGTTACAAGACGCGCCCTTTCAAAGCATTCATTCTTCTTAACTTTTATTCCGGATGTGTCTAGTCACAATGTATGGTCACTACTGTACTATGAAATGAAAATAAATAGTGGTTTATCCAACATCCAACCACGACTTTGTTAAACAATTTATTTCCTTGAAACCATATTGTGTACATATGATATGACACTGACACATAAAAATATGGAGTAAGTTCCACTTTCAATAGTTGAAGAATTAAACAGTAGAAATTAATAGAAACGGACTATTAGATTAGTTTTATTTCCAAAGTTTCCCCAGCCAATCCATGTCATATTATGGTCCACGACCGTATCCAATGTCCTCTATTTGACGTTCAAAATGCATTGTTGACCCACTTTTTGTAATCAAGCTTCATCGTATCGGTCATTAATCAACAATCAAAGACAGTAGCATTTAGCAAAGACGATTTTGTAGCAGTTTGTTTCGAACAGATTCAAATTAGCCAATATAGATATTTTATTAGATTTAGAATATATTTTAAAATGGAATACGTTATTAGTGTTCACAAAGTGAAACACTGATTTTAATGATTAACTTTCACCAAACTAATCGTAAGCGCCCTCACAATCCTTTGTTAGCTGTATAAGCTCGTTAACGTTTTTTTTACCAAACAAGCGAACTTATTCGTATTTCATTCGATTCAATTACAAATTCAAAATCAATGTATAATCTCCGCTACTAGCTATATTTTAAACATATAACCCTGAACTAAGTATAAGGTCTATGCTGTATGTTAGTTAAAGATCTTGTGCTACTTATTTTATTATCACATCTAGATGGTCAACTCAACATCAGGTTCTTTACATCAAGCGTATCTAGAAATCAAGGATTTTACATAGAATAACTTTCAGTTAACTTCAACGAGTTTTCAACTAGCTTAATATATATTTCTACTTGACAATTGTGCATATTGCATAATATTATGCACAATGTATCCTTGAATTCTGTCCTGTCAGACAGACATGTCTATTCGTTGGTGTTGTAGAAGTGGAGTTACAAGCTCAACCAATAAATGAAGCAAGAGGTATTTTTTAGGTTTGTATTATGCTGGATAAAAAGGAAAAACTTTTTTCCTCCATCATTTTGAATGGCTATCCTATAAATTGTATCTGAACAGCTTTCAATTTCCATCAGTACTTTTCTTGCTCTACATATTCTCTCGACGATGATCAAGGCGTTGATGATGATGATACCTTTTATGCACGATGAAGCTCTCTTAATCCCAAATGGAAAGAGGGAACAACGTGAAAAACTTTGAGCATTTTTTACTTGATATTGTAAACTTAAGTTTTGGTAGCTTTTTATAAATGTAAGTACTTTCGTAAGAACACGAAAAGAATTTATTAGGCTATCTTCTTCATATTGTTACTACTGCTAATAATCTTCATCAACTTGTTTGAACATGTATACTATGTCAAAGAATTTACGCTGTTTTCTCTTCTCAAGAAACATGAAGTATCAAGTTGTATCAAGCCACACAGGCATGGAGTTTCACTGGAATCACACTGGAAGCTACGAAGATAAAATGATTGCCTTAAATTAAATACAACGCTTGTATTTTAGGAGACAAAATGAAAAAATCATAAAATGTTCTAGCCTTTGACCGAAGCTATCCTTTTT
>JAQFZG010004094.1:0-12353 GCA_034695465.1 Entomobrya nicoleti | reverse complement strand
CGAAAATCTTGATTCGTTTTTGAGTTATCGTGCGAACAGACAGACAGACAGACAGACAGACAGACAGACAGACAGACAGACGCCACTGATATCCTGTATAACTTGCTTAGCCGCAAGTTAATAACGATCTGATTGCAATTTAAATATAAAATTCAAAGGGCGCCTTAGATAGGCGTAGATACCTAACAAATAGGAAAAATCAGTTCTATTTCACTTTTAGTAATAACATGATACATGACCATTATTAAATCATTATTTAAATTTTACATTTATGATCAAATATGCACATTGGTATGTATACCTATTCTAGTTTTTGTGGCATTCAACTCAAGTCTAAATAAAAGTCTTGTCGTTTCCAATTCCACGGCTGATAAATGTACAATATAGTAATGATGCTATATAGCGTTGTAGGATGTACCTATGAATGATAATTTGCTAAATCAGTATATAGTGTTGTTTCTCTTGTCATGATAAAAAGAATAAAAAATCCTTAACAATCATCCAATTATGAAAACCCGTCAAAATAATAACAAGGTGTTATGTATGTAGTTTTGTTGAGGAAAATGAATGAAAAGGCTACACACAAAGAAAAGTCAGATTACATGATCATGATCAGGGACAAACTGGCTTAGGAAATTGAAGAACGCTACCGCTTCTACTACAATGTTTAAAATGTCCTTATATCAAATGCGGCAAATATTTAGCTTACTCTTTTACTTCTCATCAAATCTTCACTGCTTTTTGGTCAATAGTACATTTAATCTATATACATGTAACATGCATTTTAAGTAGTTATATGTATAGACATGAACATCCGTTGCTTTAATTTACACTTCAATCCGGAATCCAAACAATTTTACCACAAGTTGGAATCTGTTACCCCCTCGGAATCTGAACTAGACACAAAATATTGCATACGGCATTTTAATATTTGAAATAAAATAGTATTTCGTTTACGAGGTCTTATAATAATACGTAAATGTTACCTAAAGCTATTAATTTTTTTATTAATATAAGCCATTTACAGTTTATCAGAATGATAAATAAAATTTAATTTAAATTACGTTTTAAAATTGCATTGTAAACTTTTATGTAAACTCAGCTACCTAATTACATGAACGTGAAATAATTCACTCGGATAATCAGTTTAAAAAGCATAAGTTTTGAGCATAAAAATCGAAATAATACTATTTTTCATGCTTTGTTTCCACTGGCATACTTGATGCATCAAAGTAATCTTTATACTTGATCTCATCTTTTTCTGCAAGGCAAGAACTAAAAGTAAATCTTGTTATAAGAATGAATTTATTTTGTTGGATGATTATAAAAGTAAAAAGAGCACAAGTTGCCGACGTGCCTATTTCACGGGAAATTAAATCTTGTAACTTATTGTAAATTTTAACCTGATATTTATTTACTATGATCCTTCAACCTCAATACTTACATTTAATACCTAAATTTGAAATTACATATGCAATCCGTTTGCCAAAAAGCCGATAAGCTTAACGTAACTTCAGAAGAAACACGGATAGTAAGTTTTTCTAGGTTTTCGGTGGTTCGGTTGGTAGATTTTGCACTTGCACTCTTTACACCACTTTGAGTGTATTTTTTTAAGTTTGTAAATTAATTTATACATAACACGTTATAAAACGTTTATTATGAATATTGAATACAACCGCATATTTATAAATGATAGAATTTAGTTAAATGAATGTTATTGTTTCAGGTTCATTTGATTGAATGATGTAATGGACACTAATAAAATTTGAAAACTAGGCAAAACAGCAATAAGTATTTCATATGAATCTAGGTTACTGAAACCTTCTACATTCGAAACATTTTAAAAATTAAATGCATTTAACTAATTATGTGAATGTACAATTAAAACACAGCTCATTGATTTCCATCTGAGTCTGAATACTGCTCCTGATTGCTAAACTAGAAACGAAAGATGGAGTTGATATCTGTGGTTAAATAAAACTAATTTTCTCGTATAATTTATGTAACGTCGTCAATTTTACAAAAAATGTAAACTTCAGTAAATCATTCGGTTTCAAACGTACTAAAAAGAATTAAGCTGAAAATTTGATACTTAAAACAGCAAGTGAAAATATTATGCATACATCAAATGTATGTTTTTATAATAGCTTTAATTGTAGTATTGGACGTGCCAAAAGTGAAACTGCAAATTATAAAAGTGGACACCCTCATACATCAAACAAGCATGAGAACTGTATTCAAAAATATATCTAAACATGCATAAATTAGGTTTGAACAAATAAATAGTTGTACTCACTGTGCCACTAATTATTATCTTGATCTTTTCCCTACTCCTGCAATTTATGATATAACTTCAATTTTACCAAGGTCTTATGTTTTAGCATAACAAAATATTATATGACATGACACTACACATTATACAATGCTGCAGCTCAAATTTTAACCAAAAAGCAACCCAACTCTTTAAAAAACTAAATATAGCGTAACACGAAACTGCATATCTGACCTGACTACTAGCACACTATTTTACAATTTTGTAGTCAGTCACACGCGACACGACATACACAACCCAACTCATAATTTTCTGCTCTTTTAGAAAGGCTCTAAATATTACAATTTGCATTTTTTGCATATTCATAAACATAATCATAGTTTTAATAAAATGACCTCATCAAAAAATAAAGTCTTACGACTGTTTTGATATGATGTCCGTGCAAAATGCACAGGCAAGGTGAGCTAAAAATGACATGCCCTTCTTGCAATCCCAACATTCAACCAGCCAAACCAGCAGAATTACCTATTCAGCTTCTGTTCTGTTCAGTGGATCTTTTTTAGAAGAGAGCAAAACCATTTCACAGTAAATCCCATTTAAAATATCAGGGGCGAATAATATATTTTTGGATTAACCATTCAAATTATTTAACACACAAGCTTAGATTTTTTAGTAGAGATGACCAAGAAGCCCTCGAGGCAGCCTAAAGTGGATTTTCTTGATGGCGGTGGTGGTAGCATGGCTTATTGTTGGCTTTTCATTAAAAATGTAAGTATGTTAGAATAATAGAATGAATTTAATATATTTTTATGGGATTTATGTAATTGTAGATAATGATGTGTAACAAAGTGTTTGCTAAAAAAATATGTTGACCAAGCTTTACAAGTAAGTATATAAGAAGGGGCGGGTAAAGTTGTTTCTTTACAAGGAAACATTACATCCTACTTAACTACCTAACTAACAATAATCAAAATGATTTGTCACATTATCTCATTCATGGCTAACGTAGCGTAATGGTCATTTATGTAAAAATGTAAATAGTACACAGAGCAAAAACTTTCAGAGAAATTAAAACTAATTCATGCATTTAAAAAATTACTGTATACCTCGAGGACATTTGGTGGTGGTGGTAGCGGAACACTTAAGTTAACAAGATTAGTAAAAATTATGCTTAAAGTCAGTCTACTATTTGAGTGCTCAGTATAATTTTACTTTTTTTAAGACCAGAACGAATAACAATTCATTTACATGTAGGCATATAGATTATGAGAAAAAAAAATATATAAAATCGACCTGAAACAAGAAAAAAAGAACATTTTATAATTTTAAATACAAAATCCGGTTTTTATGAACCGAAAAAAGAAGAATAGTATATTCTCTCTCTGTATCACTCTTATTATTATTGTTACTTGTACATCATCGTAAATTATAAGAATTTTGCTCTCATTTTCATGCATTCGCAAAAACTAGGTTAGTATAAACCGTGTAACTTTTTCATACAAAACTATTTTAAAGAAAAAAATCGAAAAATGCATAATAAATGCACTAACCTTATCTGATACACAGCTAAATTTAAAACTTGAACATTAAATGCACAAAAAATCGTTTGAAAAAATTTAACCTTCGTTCTTAATTTCCCTGTCGTCTTCAACCAGATAAAAATACACACACATTCTTTTGCATGATGATTCACTGCACTTTGCCCACATACACAGTGAAGTGCAATTTTTTTATACGCATCCTCTCCTCTCTCCTTCTCATCTTCATTTACATTGTCTACATACCTATCACAAAGAAAAGTATATTTTTTTATCGGGGAAAATGGGACGTGACACCGGATGAATAAACAATTCCACTTTTTTTGCACGAACCAACAATATTTTTTTTATAAATTCACTGATCACGTTATACCTTCTTAGCACAGCAAAATAGAAATCACATCAACCATCAAACATGGTTTATTGTATGATATACCAATTAACTTTTTGTAAAATGAATACGGAAAATATATAGAATGCATAAAAAAGCGTATAATCTTAAACGGTGCCGGTGCATGAGCATAACACATTTATTTTCGCAATCAGTCAGTCAGTCTTTAGCATTTATCATTCATGTCCAAATGTATCGTCATCATCACCTATCATGCTGCAATGGTTATCATGATATGATTATTTTCCTTTCGTTTGAAAAAAACAGATATACATGCAATGCAAATACATACAAGCTTTTTAATGTCAAGCCAGTGCTAATAATTTGCCAACTGAACGTTTATAAAAATTAAAAGGTATGATTTACAAACAGCCAGCGAGCCGAGCTACATAAGGATAACAATGTTAATGATTATGTTCACTGCTCACTGCTGTGCTGTGTGCCTATTACTCTACTCTGCTATCTGCTCTGTGGTATGGTGCTTTCTTTGCTTGGCAAAGCAATTTGATATGCTTATATGGTTAAGTAACATCAAAAACACTATTGTTACTCATTTTTTTATTTTCTTACAAGAAAAAAAGTAGGATAACATTTAAACCGGAAGTATTAAGCATAAATTTAAAACGTTCAGCTTGTCTTACAAGTTTGAAAACTGATTTTTTAAGTGTAGAAGCTTCAGATATGCAGATAATAAAATAGTAACTAATCATTTATATTAATGTCATCTTCATCACAGTTTCAACCTGATATATATTTTTTAGTGCTGGGATGTTTTTCTTCTTCAATGGCATTTCCTTACAAGTACGGATGCATCTTTTTTATGCAAAAAAACGCAAGTGTTCCAAATACGGTAGGAAGATAATATCATGACATGATGAGCATTAGGAGAAGAGGGATATCTTGCTGCAAAATATGTAGGTACACTTTGGATTTCGATTTCATTCATGTGCATGTTCTTTTTTAACAGGTGACATACTAACATGATAAATAGCTTGTTACTAGAGAACATTATTTAGCAAAACATTTTAATACTCAATTTAAATGTTAACTAAATATTTTTGAATTTTATTTTAAAAATTAATAACCAGTTATACTTCCCTTTTCTTGCATCATAATGTGTTCACTGTTGATTTCGAGAAGATTTATGAATTACTACAACAGATCACGTGACAGATTTAAAGTATGCTTTCTCCACAACACTTGCTACTCATCTTTGTCATTGGATGCAATTCCCCAGTAAGCTCCTCCAACACAACATCCTCTTCAACCTCACCAGTTTACATGTCCGGTTTCGCAATTCTCAACGAAGCCATTAGAAAATCCTCATTTTACTCAGAAAAAGGTCATTTCTACATGGAAGAAGACAAGACTGTGAGAATCCGTGTATTTGGCAAGTTTACTATCAACAGCCATCTCAAATTAAGTACAGATACAAGCTGTAAAAAAGCAGGGACAGAAAAGAAGGTACATTTAAATTTTTATTTTAAAATATGTTAAGGAGAGCTGATAATTAGCTGATTAATTGTAAGGTTATCACAAAATGTGAACCAAGAAAAAACTCAATTATAGCTCCATATTCTAGACGGCAGTGACTCCAAAGCAGCAGAGGTCACCCTAACCTTCCCCTCCGCCAAGCATGCACACATGTCAGTCTACTTTTGTCTGAGGGAAGGATCCGCAGCCAGCCAAGTGCAAGGAAAGTCCAGCTCAGACTCAAATATCCGTCCTGAACTGACAGTAAAGCTTATCAAGACCATATTTCCCTTCTGGGTTCTTATACTTTTCATCATAGTTCTCCTCATCTTATCCGCACTCTTCTCTGGCCTCAACCTTGGACTCCTTTCCCTCGACAAGACGGATCTAAAGGTTATCATCAATACTGGTTCCCAAAAGGAGCGCATGGAAGCTTTGGCAATTGCACCTGTTCGAAATCACGGGAACTTTCTTCTCTGCAGCTTGCTCTTTAGCAATGTCCTCGTCAACACAGTACTCACTTTGGTAATGGACACCGTTTTTGGGGGCGGAGGAGAGGCAACCGTGGTCGTCACCACTTTAGCTATTGTCATATTCGGAGAGATACTTCCGCAAGCAGTCTGCTCCAGATATGGGCTGACGGTTGGAGCAAAGACCATTGTCATTACAAAGTTTTTCATGACCCTCACCTTCCCTGTTGCTTATCCAGTGGGAAAAATCTTAGACCAGTTTTTGGGGGAGGAGATTGGTGCAGTTTACACGAGAGATAGACTAAAAGAGTTGTTGAAGGTGACTAGGGATCAGCATGGACTGGAAAGCGAAGAAATGGGCATAATTTCGGGAGCGCTGGACATGAAAACGAAAACTGTGAAGGAAGTGATGACTCCTCTTGAAAATATGTTTATGGTTCCGAGTGAAGCCATTTTGAATGTAGATTTATTGGTAAATATTGAAGACTCTGGGTTTACGAGGATCCCTGTGTATTCTGAGGAAAGATGGAATGTTGTGGGGCTGCTAAATGTAAAGCAACTGACTTTATATGACCCAGCTCAAAAGTTATCAGTGAAGAAGCAGATTGATCATCATAAAACTAATTTATTTTGTGTGTTCGAGAACACAAGGTTGGATTACATGCTGAAGGCTTTCAGAGAAGGTGGCTAACTATTCTATTTTCATACAATTCGAATTCGCAAGCTTTTGTTTAAAAAAAATCTAAAATGTTTTTTTATTCATTTTTTTTAGGAAATCGTGGACACATGGCATTCGTGCAAAGAATAAATGATGAAGGACCCGGCGATCCAAAGTATGAAACGATAGGGTTGGTTACTCTCGAAGATGTTTTGGAGGAGCTGCTTCAACAAGAGATTTATGATGAAAATGATGGTAAGAAACAAACTAGCTGTATTTTCATTTTCTAAATCTACTTTTTCATCTAAAATTAGTTTTTTTTTCTTGTTATTTTTTTCAGTGGAAAGATTACAAAGTCAAAGTGAATTGTATAGGCACACTTCCCTTTCAGTTACCTTCCCCAACAAGTAAACTATTTTTAATGTAGCTAATTGTTAATTGTTTTTGATTTGGTGAATTATTAAAAAAGATTTATATTCAGTCTGTTTGAATTTACCGAATAAATATAATTTTACATTTTTATCAAAAGCATTCTTCCGTCTTGTTCATCATCATTCATAACATAATTTCAATGAAAGTTGTTTTTTTCATGCACTCCTTCCTTTCCTACCCAACAGCATCTCCAAAAAACCACACGCACTTTTCGCACCATTTACTTTCACGCTTATACTCTGCCTTCCTAAAAGATTCATTTAATTCTTTTCACAAGTTACGCAGTCATTTTGCACCCATACAACTCATTTAATTTAATGTTTTTTTTTAAAATCTGTGGTTTTTACACAAACTTGTTATTTTGGTCATAGTCGTGATCATGATGATTACGCCAAGAAGTCTAGTCAGAGTATTTCTGGTTTAAATTAAAAAGTTTGAACATAAATGCGCATGTTTTTGCCAAAAAAGATAAGTATTTAAACTTGAAAAGATACATTGTGGCGGTCGCGGCCGCCGCTGCGACTGAATGCGACGATGATAAGTGATAAAAACATTGATAATCTGATGTTATTTTGTAGCTTATCAGATGCACGTGTCCTTTATCCGTATAGTGCTCTCTCTGCTTCTATAACCGCTCAATTAAATTAAAAGCCTATGTTCTTTTTGTCAAAAAACTGAAAAGCTTTCGATTGCAATCGGAGGACCTTTTGGTCACCATTTCCTTTTCAATGTCTGTGTGTGCAGAATGCCGACTGTCAGCCAGAACTAAAAGATAAGACATAAAGGAAAAGGAGACCTTCCTTGAAATTTTCCGTCAAAGTCATCAAAACTTTTTTATTTTCAACTTTGACATTTTCAAGAGAGAATCTTAGAACTATTGTCATTATCATCATCAAGAGTCAAGAGTATACGTCATTAACTTATATCTCATTATCCCATCATTTTACTTTTGTTTACTGCTTCGTTCCTTTACAAATTGCGAGAAAGTAAAACTAGCCAAAACATTTAGCTGATGATGACGGATGAGAAATTACAAGTCTGTCATCTATTCAGCCTGCTTGCAACATTTTCTCGCGTTTATTCACCAAAATCAGTCGAAAATATAAATCTAGTTTTATTAATAAATCAAACTTCAAATGTCAAATAAGTTATTGATATCATTATTCTATAGTTTAGCCCGTCTTGCTACTACTTCAATAATTTTGTCTAACAATTCGTGTCCTGTCCTCGTCTCGTTTTATCTGCTGACTGGTGATCTGGTTCCATATTAATAGATATGTCCAAAGGCGTGTTAATTAAGCAAGTACTATATTTCTAAATGCATTCATATCACTATTTTTTACTTTATTCCATAAATTCATAATTTTTTACCAAATCTTCAATGACCTACGACTAACTCACTGATGATCCCCTTTTATCTTCATTCATCACTACAATCTGAAGCTACAATGTACATTAGATTAGATCTTAACAATTCATTTTATGATTCTTCAACATTTAAACAGGCTAAACATCCCACGGTGCAATACTCCCTAAAATGCTTGTAAAATCACGCACGACCGTTTCTCAAGACGTCACAAAGGTCAGGATGAAATTAGTCACATTTAATGTATCGGCATAATACGTTTTATTGCAACGTACAACGTACAATGTACAAGATACTATTTGGCAAAAAATATTCGCATGATTACCTAAGCCAAACTACGGAGAAAACATATGCGTCTCATTTCGTATGCTGTCGTGGCGTTGCGTTGTAAGCTTGATTGAGCAACCGACAATAATAATCCTACATTTAGGGAACAAACCTTATGTCCTAAAACAACCATGTATGTAATTTATCCCGTATTGTTATTCGGCGTTTGGGGTTTTTAACGATTCTATTTTGTTTTTTCGTGCTTCTGTTGAACTCCAAAACAAAAACACAATAACAAAATTGGAGAAAAAAATGTCAAATTTTACAACAAGCATAAAAATGAATGGCAAGGGAAAAAGAAGGAAGATTTAGCAATTTTGACTTTTTCTAAATGGAATAACGGGAATTTGGGAAAATAAAAATTTCTCAACTAAACATAACATAAAAAATATACAGGAGGATGGATATTGGAGTAGAGGTTTTTTTTCTTTGTGTTTTTTACGACCTTGTTTGTCAGCAGGGTGAGGAGGAAACGCATATATAAACGCGTTGTTTTGTTGATGACGAAGAAGAAGAGAGCTTAACAAATTTTTAGTGGGCTTGTCGGAACATCATTTTTTTACTCACACACTCTGTTTTGTAAAACGATACGCAAGAGTAACCCTTTCTGTTCTATTTTCACACAAAACAACAAAGGAAATTTGGTGGATTTTTGCATGCTCTTCTCCTCAAAAAAAAATCTTCACAAGCAAGTTCCGCTTTTTAGCCTACCAAATTCAATTTTTAATGTGTACATTATCCGAAATACAAAATTTAAGGTAAATACCTATTTTTTCGTCAAGTTCATATGTATAACAAGCGTGTTACAGGGAAGGAAAACATGCGTATTGTAAACCTTACTTTTAAGGAGATGCCGAATACCTATGTGATACGCAGCAGAGTACGCACACAAAAACAAGGATGCAAACATCTTTCTTTTTAGTGCAAATTTTTTTATGGGACGAGCAGCACACGAACGAACCAAGTTCCATAACAATAGTTTAAGGTTTGGGTAATAAAAAAATGCAGATGATCGACACAGTTTTTACTGTTTACTGCTGACATTGACCACAACGGCAGCATCCGTGAATTACAATCTTTTAACTTTTTAACATTCAAAACAGTAAAATAAAAGAGATTGTGCAACACAACACGTCAAAGTGTAAATGTCTATTTTTTAAATAGTAAATCATTAAAAATGAGAAAAAGGAACTGCGTAGAAATAAAAACCTCACGAGTGTTTTTTACAGTTGTACGCACTTTGCCTTGTTTTTTTTGGAAGGAAAAGACAAATAACAAATTACAAAATATGTAAGGTGTCGACGTCTCGAAATATTTTTAACTATTTTTGTTAAAATATAACAATCTATAGATTTTACAAAATCACTGTTGAAATGAATAGGGAAGCTACAAAATTCAATAACACACTATTCTAGATTTCTAGTATATAGTTTTACCTGCAATTGCGTCAATATAGTGATTAACGATATCATCTCATCCTTCCTTTTTAATGCCGCATCATATCGTCTTAAATCTCGTTTTCCGTACTGCGCTATTATTGAATCTGAAAGAAACAGGAAAAACAAATTTATTTAGTTATACCATAATTTTGATGAAACAAAAATAATTAGTTAATTATGAAGTGGGCGAGCTGTAATAGTACTAAACAGCGGTGTTCGGTTTATACATCAAAATTTTTTCGCAAAGCGGTTCCCACATCAAAAGTTGCTTCATCAAAAGGTTTATACATCAAATAGGTTTATTCGCCAAATAGTTTATTCGTCAAAAATCTTAGATAGCCAAAAATTATAAATTTATAACCAATTCATTCAATAATAATATGTATAGTATTTTATATAGTGTATGTACAGTCACTCAATTTAAAATCTTTCAAAGTGACTGAAGCTAGGCAGCTCTTTTCCCTATGAATGCATTTAAAATAAGTCGAGGTTGGATAAAAAGACACTCGATGGAACATACTGCCATCAAAAACCATCATTTTTTTCTAAAACTGTTGATAAAACGAACACTATTTTCTGCAGATGATGCCATGTTGACTGAAAGAAAGATGAACGACGAATGAAGGAAATTAAAAGAAATATTTCATTGCTGTCGAAAAAGCAGGGGATATGAATGAATCATTTGCATAAACATTTTTGACGAAATGACCTATCTTAGTTTGTGAAAAGTATTTTGATGAATCGGCTTTGACGAAAAAGCCTTTTGACGAAGAAACTTTTGACGAAAAAACAGCAGACCCTAAACAGCAGCTTGCAGTATCCTACTAATAAAATCATGATAACATACAATGCAAAGTATACACACTAACACAATGAGCCAGTCAGCCAACTCAACTCAATTTTATAATTATAATGAAAAGATAAATGTACACATCATCATCAAACATATTATGAATCCTTCTCGCATAACACTACTGCCCGCATTTCGCATTTTCCTATTCAGTTTCATTGTTACTCTAATAGAATGTTTCACTACTAAACTTGTGCCTGCCAATACTAGTTTAACATGCGTGTATTATATTATGTATGCCTATCTGCTACCAACTGCCGCAGCCTCAAGACAAGGTAATTAATAAAATAATACCTGTACTTTTTTTCGCAGACACACATTGTTGAATGATGTTGCAAATTATGTCCTATGCAAATTGTACAACATACAGTTGAACAAGAAAGAAGACACCGGGGAAAAACAAAGAAAGAAGACAAGATCAAGCAACACCTTTTTTTTAAACCGTTTTTCTTTCTTAACTTGACTCACCAGCAGAGACGATCTGTCCGCTATCTTTTTCGTAATTTTAAACAATAATAGCCAGCCTAACAATAAAGTTTAAAAAAAATTCATCTTGATTCTCATATACCTTCTTGCCTGCTGACTATATTTGCTATTTATAAAGTAGTACAATAAATATGTATAGCAAGTGATGCACTACCAGTTATTTTTTATTCTCTCAAGTGGGAAAAGTATACAAGTCATGTTTCCGCATGTAATTTGCCTTTTGTTCCCTTCAACTCAATTAAAATTGCATTTTCATTCAAGTTGATGATGACTTACGAACGATGTTTGGTAAAAGCAGCAAACTAAGCAAATAATAGACAACTTGAGAAAGAAAAAAACACCGTATGCCATGCCATTGCCATATCCTCCTTTCCTCCATTAAAAATAAAGAGGCTTGCAAGCTTTTGCAGAAGAGCAGCAGGTGCTAAAAAATCGCCGTCAAGTATGAGTAAGTGTACCACATTTACTACAAACCTCGTTTACATTTTGACGAAAGAGCACCTCACTCTCTGCCAACTACACAAACTTTGTTTCTTTAATTTAATTTGTACATATGTTTCTCTGCACGGCACACTGAGAGAAAGGCATTTTGTAGCTATTGTTCATCTTACAAATTGCATAAAGAATGTTGAATTTGTAAAATGAACATTC
>JAQFZG010004093.1:0-12356 GCA_034695465.1 Entomobrya nicoleti | reverse complement strand
TTTCAAAAAATTTCAAATAAGAAAATTTTAAAAAATTTCAAAACAATTAAAAATTTCGAAAATTTTCAAAAAAGTTCTATATTTCGAAATTTTTCAAAAAAGTTCAAAATTTCGAAAATTTTCAAAAAAGTTCCAAATTTCGAAAATTTTCAAAAAAGTTCAAAATTTCGAAAATTTTCAAAAAAGTTCTATATTTCGAAATTTTTCAAAAAAGTTCAAAATTTCGAAAATTTTCAAAAAAGTTCCAAATTTCGAAAATTTTCAAAAAAGTTCAAAATTTTGAAAATTTTCAAAAAAAAATCTAAAAAAATCAAAAAAGGAGAAAAAAGTCTTTAGGACTAATTTATGCAAGGTTTGCGTATAAATTGTCTGAAGCGTGTATTATGTCTAATTAGACCGCATCGTAATATTCGTAATATAACAATAGTCCTTCGACCTAGAAAATTTCAACTAGGCATAAAGGTACCTCTAGTCAACAGCTACCTGTAAATAAACCCTTACCATTAAAGACCATAAGTTTAAAAAATTAACGTACACAATCTACAATTTTACAATCTACAATCTTGGAATTGTTCAAATTTGAGGTTATATTTTGACCACGAAAACTCAAATTTGACACAAAGTTACCTCTAGTGAAGAGCCACCTCTACTTTCAAATAAATCAAAATTTTGAATTAAGACAAATTAGAATTTAATATCTGGTAGGTTTGTAGGTACAAACATGCATTATATATTGCATAACGTGCCATAACAAAGTAAATGCACAAAAATTCGTGAACTATGTGATTTGGTCGGGAAATATAACGCCACGTAAGAGCGAATGAAGCGAGACGAGTCGCTTAGGATAGGTTTTAAGTCTCAAAGATGTGTACAGTGTAGAGAAGCAAGGTTAGGTTTTAAGTCTCAACGATGTGTACAGTGTAGAGAAGCATGGTTAAGTTTTAGGTCTCAAAGATGAATATAGTGTAGAGAATCAAGGTTATGTTTCAAGTCTTCAAGGTGTGTACAGCGTAGAGAAGTAAGGTTAGCTTTTAAGTCTCTTTAAGTATATAAGTGAGCTAATAAGTCGCGCCATTTGTAGCTAATTTGACTTAATTTTATTTTTGACTTATTTGTCAAAAATGTCATAAAACTCGTATTTGACAATTTTTTATGTCAAAATGACACGAAAAAATTTAGTTACTCACAGATGGACATATAACTGCCACATAAATGCCATACATGCCATGTCATTTATGCCGGAGCACAAAAACGCCCGACATTTATTTCGGACAACCCTATGTACAAGGTAAAAAAGCAAGGTTACGTTTTAAGTCTCAAAGATGTGTACAGTGTTGAGAAGCGAGGTTAGGTCTCTAGTCTGAAAGATCAGTCACTTTGGTAAAGCTTCTTGGATGCTGTGGGGTGATGCATGACTTTTAAATATTTAACATAAGTATGCCATGTGGCACATCATACTAAACAAGTTTAATTTTTAATAGCAATGGCTATCATTATAACTCCCAAGAAATAAATTTGGATTCCAATTGCCAAAATATGTTTGTTTGTGAACAATTGTTATTACCAATATTAAAACAAGGGTGTAAATTGCAACAATTTTAATATCGAGATAAACTAGATAACAATTTGTACAATAGTTGAATATTTGACATCCGCTTTTTTATTTTCACTGCTTTTCACGTTTTCGAAATCCGAGAAAATTAAAATGGGATGTTAAATTTCGGAATTTCATGTCACATACTGACTAAACCGATGATCACAGCAACATCAGTCGCTGCCAATATCACTACAACTGTCTAGAAATTGCCGGACTTAATCAGCTAATTAAATATATACAATTCATTTATTCATTCATATTTCTACAATTATAAGGCAACATCAAAAGAAATTGAACTAAATACCTAGAATAACTGTTCCTTTTACTTCCAACCTGTATTTTCTGATATAAACTGTCAATTCTCCAAATACAAATTCCAATCCATTCGTTAGTGAATGAACTTCAAAGAAATTTCTATCATATGGTTCGAATTTCAATATATTTCATGAAACAAATGTAGAAAATTAACCACTGAGATTCCAGCAGACCACAGTTTCCCGTTTTTATCCAAAAATCCGTAAAAGTTTATAATGCCCGCCATCCTCAATATTTCAATTAGCTATACCAGTAGAAGCTTTTTAATTAGTGGTAGTTTGTAAGCTTTCCCAATAAATTTTATCAAAATAATGTAATGGATTCATAATTAAATTGACTACAGAAAACTACGAAAATCTACTTATTTGCATTTTTAATTTATTATTTTATAGTGATTTATTTACACTCAATTTATATTAAATCAAGTAAAAGCATATGCTTTTCATGACCAACTTTTGAGTTGAGAAATGAAGGAAACTTGAAATACAAAATATTTATTGCAATAAGACGGTTAAGTAAACAATATCTTCTCTGGAATCATCGGGTTTCGTAATCAGCACTCTGTACAGAAGGCATAAAATTTTACGTACCATGGAATTCAACAGCGATGGGCAAAACAATCCATAGTAACCGTCTCTAGTCGATTGCTCCATGCATAGCTGAAATACACTAAGCAAGATGTACTAACCTCATTTACGTCTCTTGGATTGTGTTACAATTGTTCAACAGCTTTCATAACATACAATGGTCTTACCAAATACGGGACATTTTAAACAAAAAATTGTACTAAGCCAATTTCTAAAGCTCTTTGTGAAAAAATATAGTTGCGCAAACAAAATTTAATTTCCTAAATCAAAAACCTAATTAGCTTTAAAGCTTTTGTGCTTTGTAATATCCGTATTTTTCATAAGCATACCAAGCACGTGCTGAAAAATCAGGTACTTGGATAAGCATAGTGGGGTTATTATTCAACCTGATATTTTTTCATTAGATAAAACGATATGATATGCTTCTTCCTTCAAATGATATTCAGTTGAACCTTATGGATGACCGATAAAGCCATAACATACTTCTTAAAGAAAACTTATTTAAATGTGATCACTACTTCTGACGCAGAAATCAAAATTACCAGAAAGATCCACGAGTGAATACAGGTTTGTGTAGAACTAAGGAATTTTTAGTCAAGTACAACAAAATGTTAGGCTTTTACATATACCTGGTTTTTGGAATATTATTTAGTGAACTTATCAATCCTACAATACAAACATTTATACCAGAGTATTTCGACTCTTTAGATTCTAATTTTGTAGAAATCTATCGCAAGTATAGCTACTACCAGAATAATAAGCTTGCTATCTCAAAATCAGTTGCGAATCTGAATTATCAGATTAACCTTTACAAGCACTGTCTAGTTCATATTATAAACTATGACGGTTTGGACATAAAATTTGATAAATTTCCGCAGGCCATCTCAAGATATGATGTCGTTCACATTGGATACATTGTGAAGAACGACATTCTAAACCTAAATTACCGCAAAGCTTTTAGTTTCAGACATCGATATTACCCTTTTGAAATGGTTCCTTCCATAAACCAAAGCATTGATTGGTGTAAGCGAAGTATAAATGTTTGGGAATGTCAGGACTTTCCTGCCATTCAAATGACCGGGAAAATTAAACCATGGACATGTGAAGCACACTTGTATCTATTTCCACCATCAGATCCGTCATTCTTCTTGTACGACTCAAGAGTTCGTCGAAAAATATACATGATTCCATCAAGTTACATAAAAAACTTTTGGAACCATTTGGGAAACATATACCAACAAAAAGGAGTGTATATGAATGATGTAGTTCTTGAATCACGAGAAAGATACGATGTTCTAATTACTGGTAAAGAACCCGAAATCAAACAAGCTTGGAAAAATGCATTGACAACATATAGGGAAGGTTTTCTGGACACTTCAACTTACACGTCAAGGGAATTAGTCATAGTTACGGCGAATCTCATTTCTTTCTCGAAGTATTTTCAACAATCTAACTTAAAACTTTCATCGACTTCTGTATTATGCAAGTACTGTGGTAGAACCCGACTTTATGAGGAAGTTAATGTAGGGTTTGCGGAAACATTTAAAACTTTAAGAAATCAAATAAATCTTCTAAATGATAACACAGACAACATTGTTTATCAACTATGGATGCAGGCAATTGCCGCTCAGCAAATCAGTCACTTTATTCAAGATAAATATGAAATCAATAAAACCGATCTACAAAATTATCGATGGACTTTACATGCGCAATTAATTAAAAGCATGTTTGGAAATGCTAGTTTAAATACAGGTCTTTGTGACTACAACCCTCGCACAGATCTCCCATGTGACGATCTTTTGAGTCCATTTATTCGAATCGCTCCATCTGGATCAAAGGAAATAATACACTACGAGTTTTACCATGACACTCTCAAGTTTGTTGGCTGTCAGAAATCGATGTTAGCTTCTCTTAATTTGGAAAACTAACTGCTACATTTGATGGACCTTCGTGGTTTTTTATAATTGTCTCAATATTTTTGCTTGGAACTTTTACTAGTGTGGTAAGATACTACAACATTGAATACAAACGAAAAATAATTATAGTTAAATCAAAGGAACCTTCTCAAACCGGAAAGTTTTCAATGATATCCAATAATGTATGGATTTATATTAATGACTACCTAATATGCAGCTTGCTTTCATTCTTTGGGACAATTCTAGATCAAATTGACCCAGTACCTAGTAAGTTTACGCAATATTTTTATTAGTAATTACAGTAATTGAAACGCTATACAGAGATGGCGCTGTAACAGATTTAATATTTCCACGTGAGACAATTCCTATTGATACAGTCGAGGCCCTTGTTAGTGATGGTTTCCAAATATATACACGAGAAGTTGAAGACTTTTGGTTTCGTGATTCGTCGCCAGTGATCGATTTATTCTTAAATCAAACTGCTTATCCTTTACAAAGTGGCAATGTACAAAATCGAGAACTGTTCAGATTTGTTCAATCGGATACATCTTTTAAAATATTTAATCTGACTTGGATGGATTTTTCAAAAGAGGCTATATATTATCTAAATTGAAGCAGTTGAAATGTTCTCTGAGATCAAAAGAAAAAGTTGGATGCCTGCTTACATCGGTCAAAACTTGAATGTTAAAAGTCAATTTGGGGTTACATTTCTAAGATGGGTTAGCCCAACCATTTTACAAAGATTAAATGGTCTAGTGCAATCTGGCATAAGAGAAATGTGGGATACTTATATTAAACAGCTGTACCAGAAACACGTGGAAAGTGTTAAAAATTCCCCGAACATTGTACAATCTGCTAGTTTAGAAGGAAATTTTATTGTTATTTTTGTGCCACTATTAGCTGGCTTATCTGCTGGTTGCTTCATATTTACCACCGAAGCTTTTATAAATTATGTTAAAAGAATTCGCAATTGCTTCAAATTAAGTTTTCAAGTCCACATGCTGAACTTAAGGAAGTTAATATTTGCACCTTTAAATTGTATAAGTAATTATTTTACGTAGTAACAAATCGAATTTACTTTAAGGGCGAATGAATAAATTGAACAAATATAAATTAAGTAGGTCAAAGCAGTACCTCAAAACATAAACAATATGTTGGACTTGTCTGACTATGTATTTTCTGGTTAAAATTAATTAACATACTTAATTAGTTTCAACAACTTTCAGTACTAATACAAACAATATTATACATTAAACATATCACTCTAAATGCCTTATTGCTTGTATACTAAAAACTTAAATATAATAAAGTCAAATATTTTACAACATTTTACATACATGTGTTTTTGTAATTTTAAGTACGGCGCATGTTTAAAACTCCGGATAGCTTAAGCAAACTCGATTTAATGAGTCGGTAAAAGTTATTTGTACTCATAACAGGGTCACAAATTGAAAGTGCTTTCATTAAACGTACGATTTCGCACCTTTCCTTCAACAAGTATTTTTCGGCAAAAAGTACGAAACAATTCAATCTATATATGCCATCTTCCTACTAGCCTCAACCCCACCTCTAGCTCTTCAATATAAAATTTAAAAATCAACTAAAAAAATTCTAATTCGATTTAGTATAATTGACGTTTTAAATATGTGTGTTCAAATAATTTGTGAAGTTGTACAAAAACCTTCCATCCTAATCTCCTAATGCTGCTCATCCGTCTGCTTTTGTCAGTCAAACTTCTGAAGCACGTCTTTGCAAATATAACCGCTGCTGCATAATTTATGACATTCCAATGTTACATATGTGTGCAGTTGATCACACTTCACAAGTTTACACAAAAGCTGTCACAAAAAGTATCTTACGAAGCCGTAGTAATTTATTGGATTAAAGTTTGGCACAAACCTAAGAATAAGAAACGTAAATTGTGATGGTTAATGTTTGCATTTACATACTTAAATTCCTATCTGACTAATTAGCTTAATACAACAATTTTTTCAATAAAATGTGATTAGATCGGCACCATGTCATATTTCAGTACTAGATTTGAGCCGATAGTCCAGAATAAGTTGTTTTAACAGCGTAAGACACAAATTAAACATAGAAATCATTTGACGTCAGAATATACTACTACCGTTTTATTCAAGTGTACGATTTCGAATTTTAACCTACATCATATAAACTTCTTTCAAATCTACGGTTTATAATGTCGGTTAACCATAAAAACAAAATCAAAAACGATTTCTTACAAAACGAAATTAAATTAAAACCTCCACCAGATGACTTATTCAATTCCATGCATTTATTTCTTTGTGTTGGGAGAGCCTTAGGATTTGTTTCAATTACAGGGATATTTTCAAAAGACCTAAATCATGCCCAAGTAGCGTAAGTTCTTATAACGTTTGAAAAAATTACCATTATATAATATTTATATTTGATTCACCACGATTACTATATACTTAACTCTCTAACATAACGATACAATAGCCGACCATGTAGTCCAGCTGTTATTACATCAAGTTTAGTCATCACTTGTCTTGCAATATATGCAATTGTTCCTATCATTGGATTTTATAACGTGGCCCCAAGCAAAACCGATGATATAATCAAACACGGAACTGGACTGGTATATGCTGGAGTTGGACTATTCGTGTAATCAAACAAAAATAATATTACCGTGACGCCTTGTCATACAAAAAAATTAATTTATAGATTTATGCACGCAGGTGTATTTTCATCCGTAAGAATTCTGCTGGATTAATTCACTGTTTGCAACAATGGCGTCAACTTTCCCCTACAGTCTGCTATAATGATGCTAAGTTCCAAACTCAAACTTACATAATTACTGGTTTTATTTTCATCTCTACTGTGCTTGAAAATCTCAGCTATCATTGGAAGGTAGTAGCTGTTTACGGTCATGGAAACGTTACATATCCATGGGACTCTCTGAATGGTCAAGGATCAATTCCGTCAATTCCAGCCACATACTGGATGGTACAACATTACAGCAAGTTTACCGACTTAATTCCTTACCATGCGGCATTTAGCGTGTTGTTATTTATTTCTAACAAGTTGTGTGTATATGCTTGGAATTTTGGAGATATTTTAATTATTGTAATAACAAGAGCATTGTATATGCGCTTTTGGCTGCATTATGAAGGGTCCAAAATGGCATTAGAGGTTCAGGTACATTCTGCAGAAATGGTCATTGATCAATTAAGTCTTACGGTCAAATCCAAAAGTTTGACATATAAGTATTGGAAACAATTTGCAAACGATCATGATACGATTATTGGTATTTTCAAAACATTCCGCGACTTTTTATCACCGCTTATCTTTGTCAGTACTTTTGCTAACGTTTATTGTGTAGCTACAAATTTGTATGCCTTTTTGGTTCCAACGTCGACCCACTTAAACTTTAATCGAGTAGGACTTTCCAAAGGTTTGAAACTTTGGCAACGTGTCTATGTAGCATGGGCGTTTTTACATTTACTTGGGAGAATGCTAGCAACTTTCATTTGCTGTGCGAAGGTTCATCAATATGCACACAAGTTTCTTGAACTTTTGGACAGATGCCCGAATGAATGTTGGACAAGTGAAATGAGGAGGGCAGATAGCAGATTGAGAAGCACAGATATTGGAATGACAGGATTAGACTATTTCACGATCACAAATCAATTTATTCTGAATGTGTTTAATGTGATTTTTACATTTGAAATTGTATTGTTGCAGTCGATAAACATAAGCTAACCTTTTTTTGAAATTGAATTCAAAATGATTTTTCCCGGTCTACTTTCCTTAGCAAAAAATTAAATAGAGTATGAACGTTTGTGACTATCAACAATATTTGTTTGAGTAATAGTGCAAATTATTTGAATGTCACTCCATTCAGCATCACAGCGGTTTATTTTTTTCTATGGTAATATATTATTGTATCAACTGCTGAAATAGAAATAAGCTCCAATAAACGGTAGAATCCTTTTATAACGTTTTATTTTAATTGTTATCTAATATTTATGTATGAAACTCTGAGCCACCTAAAAAATTGATTGGCCAAAGACAGGAATTAGCTTGCATTGGTAATGACTGTCTACTATACATGTGTTTTACCCTAAGTATTTTATTTGTATTAATTAGTTATAAGTGCATGATTTCAGCAGAAATTAAGTTAATAAATCTTATTGTTAGAGTTACACGAGCAGAACTTTTATGGTCAAATACGCATTCAAATGGTGATGTACAAGGTTGGTGCACTAAAATTTAATTTGGATGGTCATTCAGCTGTAAACATATTTATGCAGCTTGACTTTGAAATTTATGTTGCTTAAGAAATAATAATTTGCACTCGATATAAATCAAGCAGTACAAATAAACTTGGCAGATAAAACACTTTGATAAGGAATTTATACCACAGCTAGTAACAAGATTTTATTGAAATCGTTTTGTACTTATCGTTGTAACATAAAAAATTGGTGGAGCTTTTTGAAATGTTTAACTTCCAAAGTAGAATTAAAAGTTCAGATAAAATTGCTGTTACAAAACAAGAAACATACTGCCCTGAAAATCATTAGACTTAAACATTTATTAATTGGCTAAACATCGATGCTGACTTCGTGCATGCGAACTATTGAAAAAATGTGAGATACGACTGAGATCTCGTATTTTAATATCTACCAATTTGAATTCCAGTTTTTCGTTATCTCCATGAAGACCAAAATGGCAACCACTTGCTTACAACTTGAAACTAAACTAAAGCATCCACAAGATGACCTATTTAATTCCATGCGGTTATTTCTTTGTGTCGGAAGAGCCTTCGGATTTGTTCCAATCACAGGAATATTTCAGACAAACTTGAATTTAGTCCAAGTATCGTAAGAAATGATTTTTTTAGATTTTGTGATTCGAATGCAGTAATATATTTTACCTTATACAAAAACTATATGTTTTAAAACTCTACACTGATGTTCTAGCAGCCCTTGTAGCCTCGCTAGTATCTTATCAAATCTAGTGATTATAGGCCTTACAATATATGCATCTGTACATTTCATTGGATTCTATAACGTTGGTCCCCGGAAAATTAACGATATTGTCGAAAATATATCCCTGCCTTTGTTTGCTGCAGCTGGACTATACATGTAACCAATATAATGTTCTGTCATATTTATTCACGTTTAGTCTATTAGATATATTTTTAATTGTATTTGGGTATTCTGGGCGTAGGTGTATTTTCCTACGTAGAAATTCTGCCAAATTGATCCATTGTTTGCGACAATGGCGTCAGCATTCGCCAACACTCGGCTACAAGGACATTTATCTCCAATTTCATATTAATTTAATCGTCGTTTCAATTTTAACTTCTGCTATACTGGAAAACATGTGCTATCATTGGAAGGTTATAGCTGTCCAAATTCATGGAAACATGACCTATCCATGGGAGTCTTTTGAAAATCGAGGGTCGATTCCCTCAATACCTGCAACATACTGGTGGGCTCATCTCTACAAAAAGTTTACCCCCTTAATTCCATATAACGCTTATTTAGGCACATTTATCTTTATTTTCGGTGATCTGTGCTCATATGCTTGGAATTTCGGAGACATACTTATTATTATAATGGCAAGAGCCCTGTATATGCGGTTTTTGCTGCATTTTGAGTCGTCAAAAACGGCATTAGATACGTATGTGAAATCCACAGAAGTAAACATTGATGAAGTAAAAATTGCTAGCAAATCGAGAATTTTTGCTAAAAAATATTGGACACAATTTGCAAACGACCATGAAGCTATTATTAGTACTTACAAAATATTTCACGAGTTCCTATCTCCACTTATTTTTTGCAGTACTTTCTTTAACGTATATTGGGTAGCTAACTCACTCTTTAAATTTTTGGAGCCATCAAATACTGAATTGGTATACGATGAAATTGACCTCTCGGAATATTTATTATGGCAACGTGTATGCGCAACCTGGGTTTTTATACAACTATTTGGTAGAATGATGGCAACGTTCATTTGCTGTGCAAAAGTTCATCAATATGCACAAAAGTCTCTAGATATTTTGGACAGATGTCCTGATGAATATTGGACAAAGGATATAAAGAGAATTGAACTGAGGTTGAGAGCTACAGAAGTAGGGTTAACTGGCTTGGACTATTTCACGATTACTAAGCGATTTATTTTAAATGTTTTCCATGTGATTTTTACATTCGAAATTGTATTGTTGCAGTCGTCAAACTTAAAATAGTAAATAGCGTTAAGTTTAATGAGCAGTAGTAACGGTGTGTAAAAACAGTACGCACTGCTTATATGTGTTTTTTTTAAATATTTGAAATGCTTACCCTAATGTGGTAGATATTAATTATATTAAAATTTAAAACTTTATGGGAGGGTATATGCCCAATTTTTTTCTTGCCTAATAAAAACAGGTCAACTATTTGGTAGAAAGCTTATCCTGATTAAGCATCGATAACATATAACGACTTATATATATATCATAAATAACATAAATATGACGCAACATTTGCGTAAGCTTCGGTTTCATAACATTTTGATTTCTTAAACTTCGGTTTATTCGTGGATACTGTCACAATCTATTAGTACGTCTTGGGTAGTTTGTTGTTCAAAACTGAGTTTACGGGTATGTAGTTGTAGGAGATATTGAATTTTGTCCAGAATCAAATCTCTATGATTTAAAATTAGGTGAATTTTAAACGTCTGTTCGCATGCCAGTACTACCTGTTGCTTACACATTGAGCATGAAAAGTTCTTCGGATTTGAATCACTCGTTGTATTATGCAGGTCAGCAAGATTACTAGTTTCTGATGCTAAAACCAAATTACACAGGTAACTCGGAATACCTAAATTATCAGTGTAATACTTCAAAACGCTATCAAAGTATTCCGCGCTATGAAAATTAGCCATATGTAATTCTAATTCAAGGTTATCTTCAATACAAATATCTATCCCATTGGAACGACAAAACCTGCAACTTTTTTCATTTACTCCTAAATTTAAAGCAACTGTGGGATTTTCTTTATGATGAGAGTTTTTCCTTTTCAAGTTTTTCTCATTGTCTACTTCAACAGACTTAATTACCTTGTCAAATAAAAATCGTCTCCGAAAACGGTTCAAGACATGTCGAAAAACGTTGATTTCAAATAGAACAAATATTACAAATGACACAATGAAGCCAAACAATGGAATCAGGCAAAGTGCATACCTTGAGGTCGAAGATGTTTCTAAAACTAAAGGGTCATTTGCGACAACTGCTTTCAAAGACATTCCTATTATCTTAAGATTCCACCTAAGGTAATTCTGCCACCATTCAATAATGCCAGTTTGGAAGTGATACTTTGATTTTAACAAAATATCAGTGGGAAAATATCCAAAATATTTGTAACCGATCAGTATCTCATTGATAACGCCCTTGCCTACGTTCCCACGCATATTGGGAAATTCAAAAAAGTTTTCCATCACTAAGATATCATATTCGCTTTTTATTCGAGCCAACTTGTTGCAAGTTGGAATAGCATAAATTGATGACTTGCAATTACCTTGCACACTTGGATCACAATCATAACTCATTTGAGTATTTTCAAGAAGAAACAAAGACTTCTTTGAAATTTTACTTTTTACAGCGTTTAGAATATTCCAGTGGTCCAAAGTCCATGGTAGTAATATACTGTGCCAAAGTTCAGAGACATATGGGTAGTCCTCATGTCTTTTGTCAAGTTTTATTGTCTTGTTCAAATGCTTTAACTTTTTCTGTATTATCGAGTAAGCCTTAGTAGACACCTTAACTCGACGTGAATAAATTTTAAAGTTATTTGTAACCAGATCGTCAAATGTTTCAAAAGTCATCGTTGGGGCAGGTGATGTTAACGCAGTAATATTTTCACCTTTGTACAAATTTGCCAAGAAAAGAAACATCAACGGAATTAATGCCGTTGC
>JAQFZG010004092.1:0-12357 GCA_034695465.1 Entomobrya nicoleti | reverse complement strand
AACATTTTTTAGGTTACTTTGCTCAGAATAAATAAAGTAAATTGTTGCTATATAATTGAGTGAATGCAATACAAAATAGAGTTTTAGTTTAATCAATGCAAAAATATGGTCACGTCTCAAGGCAGGTAGTTTACATTACGAAGCCAAGCTAGATTTAGATCAAAAACGGCTGAATTAAAGGTTTTCTAGCTAAATACCAAATACCAAATGAGTATTTTAAAATTTCGAATTGAAATTTCAAATTTAGAATTATAAGTTATTTAATTGTGTCGACATTCGACACTGCTACACGAAAAGAAAATGGTCTCACAGACGAGTCTCAAAACGTCGATGTGTTTTAGTAGCCTGTATTTGCACTTTTGTACATATTTTCTCTAAAATAAAATGTTATCCGAATTATAGATTTATGATAATCACATTACCTGTATGATAACGATAGTACCTTTTGAAATACCAAATATTAGAAGTATGAAAAATTCCAATTGTTTACTTGGGTACCTGGTTACCATTTTTATGAATGTGAATAAGACTTTAATCATCTGAAAATGGAATCAGTGGAATAAAATTAGTCTACTAAAATTGTTTAAAAACTTACAACATTAATATGAATTTTATACATAATACATAAATATTGTAAGAAATGTTGTTAACTTGATGATGATTCAACCAAAGTCTATTGCTTTATATAATAAAAACTGACTCAACCTGGAAGAACAATTTTGTTGAATGGAAGACACTTTTCGTTTTCTGCTCAAAAACCGAAATAAAAAATAATAAAAAGGTAATAGACAATAGCTCGAACAACACAAAACCAATGTACCAACTTGAATGTTGAAAACGCTTTTTATGCGCTTGAAATACTACTAAAAGTAATAACAATTGTTCAGAGCTTTTGTTTTGGAAAGCAAACGACATTTGTATTTTATATATGTTAATTGAAAAAAATATATATAAATACTGCTGCTAATAAAAATAAATGCTTTAGTAATTGCTATAAGACTTAAATTACTTGTTCGAATAAAAGGCAGCAGCCAAAAAATTATCGTCCGCTTTTTGATGAAAAGGAAACTAATGCCATCCAAAAAGTAAAAATAGAAATACCACAAAATTGTAGGACGTATTTTCGGTACAGAGTTTTGGATAAAATCGGAAAAAGGGAGACAAGTTTATATTTAATTGTGTAAATTATGTAAATATGTAAATGTATCTCAAACTACTGTTATTATAACCAATTATACATTTTTAAAACAGGTGCATATTGTTCTACTTTGTTGTTGTTATAATAGGAACAATGAAAAAATGTAAATTTCAAAGAATTCTCCCAAAAATGTAGATCCTACCTTTTCAGAATAAATATAAAGCTAAAAATAAAACACTGTATATTCTACTATTAAATAGATAACTCAGTAGGTTTGAAATTAATAGTTTATTTTCAAGAAAAATAAACAAAAAATATGTATAATGTATACTCGTTTCTCAGTTACCAGTTCGTGTGTATATTTGAGTTTTCCACTAATCAGTGCGATAAAAATCCTGATTACTTTTCAGACTTAGATTTAAAATTGATGCTGATAAAGCGACACAGGGATATGTAAATTTAAATAAAACGTTTGTATTTAGTACTTATTTGAGTGTTTTCAATATTATGTTCTTGGTTTGGATGTAACAAGGAAAAATATGATAGAGTTTTTATTTGCGTAATGCCTAAATTATCTGTTGACAAGAAAGTTTGGTAAATAAATTCAATTGGCAAAATAAATATATCATGACTTTACTGCCTGCATTACTTTTATGCACGATTTTCATATTTTGAAGATGTTGCCATGTCGGGGTCAGACACATTTAAGTGCAATCGTAATGATCCAGTCTCAACATAAGTTTTGGAAGAAAGGTTTTTGACAAAAAAAAGGTCAAGTCAAGAAATGATGAAATGAAACGTTTAAATCATAAAAATACATGCATTGGTTTATTTTGCGTAATTGTCATATAGGTCATAAAGTTTACAATGTTACTCTATTTCCGTACTGATGCTGACGCTTCTTCCGACGGGCACTCATAGTTGGAGCAGTCGTAGTCGTAGTAGCTGCGTCTAAAACTGCAACAAGACTGGGACCCGAACGTGATTTTAGTAACTCTTCAGGTCTACTCCATATTTCTTTGTACTTGACTGTATCATAAACAGTGGTACAAAATACCGCATGCACCTCATACTCCCTTGTAAAGTTATAGCCCCCAAAAATAATAGGATAATATTTTTGCTCTTGAAGAGCAAATTGCCAATAGTCCACCATTGGCTTCAAATACATTTCTTCCGCTACTGTCAAGAAATCTATCCAGTAATCCGACTCAAATCCCAAAATTTGATGACAGCTCTCCCCAACAATATTTATCGTTAACCAAACAATTTCCATTATAGGGTCATTACCCTTTTTCATAATTAACTCATTTTTAATTACATCCTTTTGTGTAATATAACGTCCGCCTACGACAGCCTCAACAGCACTGCGAAGAGTTTCCAACAGGGCCCATTTTTCAACTTTCTTGTGGCACTCTTTTGTTAAATGGAGAGCAACTAAAACTTCTTTGTTTGGCTTTTGTTCCGGCCAACCTAGTCCAATACTCCAGGAGTTCTTTTCAGATGCATATATAAAAAATTCTCGAACAGCGCCCAAAAATTCACCAGGAACAAGTTTTCCCACTAGCGCAGATACTACTTCAAATGTAACATCAATAAGTTCCGTTCTCCAGACGTGTTTTTTGTCAAGTGGAAGGAGAAATTGGTACTGATCCTCAAAGTCGTTTGTAACACGTAACCGAAGTAGAAGCGCTAATTCATCTAGGTTGGTTTTGTTGCATTCAAGTCCATAGAAAGGAGATGTCTCATTTCCTGTACCCATACATTTCAATAACCATTCTTGTTAACAAAAGTTTGTTATACGCAACAACAAAATCAAATATTGAAAAAGTGTTGAGGCTTATGAGTTGATTTCTTTCATAAAGATATATCATATTATATATATTACTTGCTTGTGTTACATAAAATGCTACTGAATTACCTGGATCCGTAGTTGGTGGAGCTGGTGGTGGTGCTGGTGTTGCAGGTGGTGTTGGTTTTGGAGGTCTTGGTGGTCTTGGGGGTCTTGGAGTTCCTGGCGGTTTTGGTGGTTTTGGAGGTCTTGGTGGTCTTGGAGGTCCAGGAGGACCTGGTGGTGTTGGTTCAGGGGGACCTGGCGGTGTTGGTCCAGGAGGACCTGGCGGTGTAGGTCCAGGAGGACCTGGCGGTGTAGGTCCAGGAGGACCTGGCGGTGTTGGTCCAGGGGGACCTGGGGGTGTTGGTCCAGGGGGACCTGGGGGTGTTGGTCCAGGAGGACCAGGCGGTGTTGGTCCAGGAGGACCTGGCGGTGTCGGTTCAGGAGGACCTGGAGGTGTTGGTGATGTGGGAGGGTCGGTTGGCTCTCGTGGACCGGGAGCTAGATTTGAAGATGTTTTGTAATAAATTAGAAAAAATTGAATTTCATTCGACGAATTATTCACCGATTAATTACTTACGTAACTTGGGAACAGCAGGCTCTTGCAATTCACCTTTACGGTAGTCAAAGCAAGTTTCCAAGTGAGTAAACCCTATACCATCACCTTCGTCACACCCTTTTTCGATATTAATTATAGTCCAAGGCCCACCAACTCCTCGCCCAGCGTCAAAAACTACAGTGGCATTTGGAATAACGCAGACATAATTTATCGCTCTCTCAGTTTCAGGATCCTTGTCGGGTGGTTTCAAGCAAAACTTCTCTTTGTCAGTGGTAACCAGCCAAGCATCTTTCCCAACGGTAATAAACGACTCAGTTGGCTGAATTCTCTCCAGGTCTCGACTGCTTTTCTTAGTCACTGTGTAAAACTGTCCGCCAAAATGAAGTTGACTGAACACGGTAATGTGACTTCTTTGTGGATTAAACCATTTACTGGAGTCATGGCGAAGGGAGCCGATTTCAAATGGAACGGAGGCACACACATAAATACCAGAGAGCGTCCGCACCTCTTCGTCAGAATCAACATGGAAGTTTATTTGCTTGTAGAAAATGAATCTGTAAACATTTAAATAAATCTTTTAAATTTGTTTTATGGCTAATTTAAAAAAAAATCCATTTTGTATACAAGTATTACATTCCATTTTCTACGCAAACCGATTGAATACCCTCCATACTGTTCTCCTCCAGTAGGTCTGGAACATCGTCAAACCAGCCAACGTTTTCTGAATAAGTTATGGAACTGCCTGTACCATTTTCGCCTTCATAAAGTGTCATATCCACTTCCGATTTGGAACGCCTCCTAGGTGAAATTTTTTGTGATAACACATTATCGTGAATGACAAATACGCAAAAAATTCCCAAAACTAATGCTATATGGTTAAGGTGTCTACAGTTTAGTAAAAAGATAATCATTTTCTTATTTGGAAAATATTCTATTAAATTCTTAATAGCAGCTCCATTGTGTAAATACACTCAATTCTAAAACCTCCAATGATAGAAAATGGTGATAGACAATGAATGACTGTGGAATTAAAAATAGGTTAACTTTTATTCCAAATTCCGGGAACGAGAACAATAGCAACGAGTCTTCATTTCAATATTGCTAATTTGCTGTATAAAATCATGAACAGGGAATCAGGGAAGCATGATTTCCTATTACAAAGTATACTATATAGTCAGGAATAATTCTAAGAAATACTATTCATCGCATTAAAATTGTAAAAAACAATAATTCAAAATCTACATGAGGTATTATTATGACAGGTGAAAGGTTTCACGGAAAAAAACTTTAGATTGAAACTGTATGCCTACTGAAAACTTTCCTAATTTGTTGCGCATGAAACCAAAAACGTATCTACTTCATAATATTATTGATGAGAAATGGAAAAAAGTTTATAATAAACATATACTCTTCACTTTATAAGAGCCAATAAAATATTTAGACAGAATTGTCTGATTTATCTGTCAATCAAATTGGTCTTCTGCTTACAGGAAACAACGCGGAAGGAAGTACTCATGTAATGCAGGATTTCCAGTAAATAACATGAAATGTTATGTCAGTTTTAAATTTGCATTTGACACAACATATTTGTATCCCGCTGAGAAGCTATATGTTTGAGCTGAATTCTGCTACATGCCCTGAGTAAAAAAAGGATGATGACTTTTGGAAATGAAATTGAGTGAAAGTAGCTTGTTGAAACGCTCTAGTGTTTTCTCTGCTCACCACAATCATCAGACTAGCAAAAAGGCAAAATGCATGTCAAATGGTAAATGCGAGCTTAGTCATGTATCATCCGTCTTTGTGAACTGTTGTGCAGACTGAAGTAAATCTCTCTTGTTTCAGGATGGACAGTAATAATATATCTTCCGTTTTACTTATTTTCAACGATGAGAAAGTCCTGAATCCATTTTCTCTTAATAATATTACCTCTTCGTCTTCCTCATCTTTCTGCACAAACTTGCAAAACTTTGGCAATTTATATAAACATTTCCATGGCTACCTGAGTATATCAATTTGTATTTTGGGTACTCTTACCAATTTGCTAAACTTGATCGTCCTCACCCGACCGGAAATGAGCAATTCGACTAACATAATTCTGGCTGCAATCGCATTAGCTGATCTTCTCAACATGGTGGAGTACATACCGTACACAATTTACATGAATTTTCTTCCCGACTCTGATGGCAATCCAAGAAAAACTCAAGGATGGGCTTGGTTCGTTTTAGGCCATGCAAATTTTTCGCAAGTTTGTCACACAATCTCCATTTCGCTGACGTTAACTTTGGCAGTTTGGAGATATATAATGATTGCAAGACCCACAGAAGCCAAACACTTGTGTTGCATGAAAAGAGCTAAAATGGCAGTTGTCGCGGGATTCCTGCTGGGTCCCATAATCTGTGTACCGATTTACTTTACATTTGCCGTGGGAAAAGTATCTACGGTTACTTTTACGAACTTGAATAGCATACGGTGGTACGAGGACTTGGGTGAGGATGAGTTTTGGATGAGTCTTATCATCGAAAAGTACTTTGTTGGGCTGTCGGATCTTGCCAAGAAATATCCGGTGTTGCTGCGAGCTAACTTTTGGCTATACAGGTAAATTGCATGAATAAACAGATACACGATACACGGATGCATGCATTTGAAAACGAATATTTTCCCTAATTTAGACTTTTGTGCAAATTTCAGTGTTGTTCTAAAACTGCTGCCATGTGCCATGCTCTCCTTCGTCAGCATCCGCTTGATCTACAGTTTGTTTAAAACTAAACAGAGAACTAAGCGTATATTGACCAGAACGGCAAGCGGACGACATAGACATATCAGGACAGGGAGCAGTCGAATGGTATATTTGACGAGTAGGATGACAAAAATGCTGGTCATAATCCTAACCCTATTTTTAGTGACAGAATTCCCTCAAGGTGTACTCGGATTAATGTCAGCATTGTTGGGGCAACGATTTTTCAAAAAGTGTTACATGCCGGTGTCCGATTTGATGGACTTCTTTGCTTTGCTAACATCAACTGTAAATTTCTTTCTCTATTGTGGCATGAGTAAGAAATTTAGACAAGGATTTTACAAAATATTTCAGTGTGTTGGCAAATGTAAGATAGAGAAAAGGAAGGGCGAGGCGGTGTAAAATGCGACATGAATGAGAATATAAAGTAATAAAATTAGGCATTAAATTTAATTGAAAAATATAATAAATTGTAAGATTATGTAAGTATAGAAAATATTTGTGTTCGAAGTTATGATGTAAAACATAAAAACCAATTTCATATCTATGCAACCAATACATTCTCATGTAAACATAAATAGTAAATGAAAATAAATTGATGCTATCAAACAACGTTTTTTTCTCTCATATTGATATAGTTGTTGGAATTATTTGTTCAGAAACTGATGAGCAGCATTAACTTGTGTAACTTGAGAACATAAACAGTTTAATATTTTGTAAACGATAGTAGCAATTCGAATTTGAAATAAAAAGCAGAAGAATTATTTATGTACGTATAAACGTAAACAAAAACAAGGTCAACGTCATTGAAGATCAATGTACTTCATTTTTTTAGCTTCGCTCCAGCACATACATAATACACTAAACAACTGCGTAGGCGAGAATGTCACTAGTTGCATCCGGTCATGAGTGAGTACAGGTACATTCGTTCTTAAGCATTTAGAAAATAAATTATTCTCAAATTTTCACATGTACAATGAAGACATCAGAATACCAAAAAAAAATACTCCGAAGTCTTTTTTAATAAAGTAATGAAATACTACTTTGATCTTTTAAAAGTTTTCCACCGGAAATCGTTTAGTAATCTTTTGATATTAAAAATACCATTTAGCATATTTTTCAATTCGAACAAAAATTCACCCGAAGCATAATAATTTTGTCCTTGGAATCGAAATGAAAGTTCATTAAAGAAATTCTATAGTTAAATGCATAGTACATATATTCAAATGTCTGGCAGTTGTGCAAGAAGCTTTCACTGAATTTCACTTTGTGAAAGTTGAAACCAAATGAAAAGTACGAGTTCTTATTTTGTTACATGTGTGTACGTAAAGGTATGCAATGCATATATGTACTAATACCTTCATATAATTTTTTTTGTACATTTGCAACGGATGTATGGTGTATATCCGCTCAGCATGGAATCGGAGAAATTGTAAACAAAAACGAGATCAAGGGCCATTTTTTTAATAAATGGAAAAGATAAAAGGAATACATTTCATATATTCATTACTTTTTATCCTAAAGTTTTGAACGGTTTGTCCAAATATTGCCTCGTTTTCCTCTTTTTTACATCTTTGTACACTTCAAAACCATAATAGTATTACGAAACCCAAAATAATGGAAAAAATGAAGCTGAAAAAGTTTACCATTTAACCAATTAAAGAAGATCCAGATCCAAAGTACAGAGATCCAATTAAAGCCTAATAAGTATGCCTCAGTAACTTAATCCATTTACCTACCAGAATCGCATCTTATAAAACATGTGAACAGAAATTAGACAAGCTCTGCCACGTGAAACTTTCAAGGAATCATCATGCCAACTGAACTTAATACCACAAATCCAACCACCATTGAACAAGGCATTGGCTTACCATTCCAAGAAACTTCAAAGCAAATTTCCGTTAAAAGTTTTTAATTTCTTCGCAAATTCCCCTTATTCAGGTTGGTGATCTTGTAGAAATTCCAGTCAAGTTTATCAAATTTCCGCAAAAATTACCCAAACTTCCAAATTTCCCATTTCAACTTAATTGGCGAAAACTACCCAAAGTAGGGTGTACCACCAACACATACATCACTGCCAACAGATTTTCACCGGAAGGCAGTTGGTATTAGTATATATTAGCAGATGAAATATTTTTTTGTTATTTTGTAAACAATTTCCATGAAATTTATGCAATAAACAAGACGGATCTACGAAAAATTATTTGCTATTAAACTTTTGCTTCTAGATTTCCGCTAAAACAAATAAGCGTACATGTCCACCATGAAATTGATCCTCGAAAACTTTCGCCATGTTCTCAAAAAAATAAATATGTATACCTAAAAACAAAAGTCATAAAACACCCACTTTCCTTTGCTGCCCACTTTCTTTTATTTTCTCACTCGGATTATGTACTTAATCCAAAAGCTTCCCTTTCTCCAATTACGCGTTATAACGCTATACCAGCAAATCCCGTAAATAGCCTAACAAACAACCTATATTACTCCATACGACCACTCAAACAACTTTCTCTTTGGCAGCTTTTGTTTGGATGTCGGAAAAACTATAACGTTTAGTTCTAGAAAGCAACGTCAGATGACATTCAAATTTCCAGAGAAAGCATTTCACCGTGCTCGTTTTACCCCAATACTTTCCCAATGCATTTGTTTTGGTAGTACCTTCCTGTATTCAATTTCTTTAAAATTCCGAATCTCACTGATAATTGAGATTTACTAGTCTAAAGTAAGTATAGAGACATATTTTGTTTTGATTGTTGATCATTACCGAAAAATGCTAAGAGAAAATAGGACCTCTTCTCCCACGCGTGGTTCCACGGATGGGTCCACTTTTGAACTCAAGACAAAATTTTCGGCAGTTTCTCCACTTGGATAGTGTACTTCGCAAGAGAGCTTCGTTTTCTCCAGGAGAAAGTACCAGTGCCGCCAAACTGAAAGCCTTGCCTCCTTCTCTCACTGCTTTTCATGAAACGTGCAGTCCCCTCGAAAAGGCTCTTTTCTACGTGTAGTGTGCTGGGATGTTGTACGGAAAATGATAGCGTCTTTCTTTTGCTTTCACAAGGTAAGACGTATGATGTGTGTGGTAGGTAGGTATCATACCGTATGCGGTATATTTATGTCAATGCGAATGCCAATTGCCATGTATGCATGAATGGATGCGAAAAATGAAAAATAATGCCAGTGTTGTAGGAAATTGTTTCTTTTTTCAACTGTTACGTACTTCTTATTCAAATTTATTCGAATTTTTAGGATGCCTGTGATTTTTTATACTTTTCTGATTGGTGTACAAGTTTCTTTAGATATTTAAGAAAGCTTGGCTTCAACTGATGTTGTCGTTGTCAGCTTGCTGAATACCTCTCATTACCCCATTTATTGATTATTTCCCGGAATATTCCCGTTTCTCAGAGTATTTACACGACAGGCAGATAACCATTCAAGCCATTCTTTCTTCCTTTGGTTTTTTGCTGTTGTTGGTGAAGCTTACCATGGAAAAGGTCGTTGGATATTTGTAAATTCAAGTTTTTTTGGTATTTGAAATAATCAGTTGAGATTTTGAAGAAAAAATCGCAAGCAGTTGATTTTTTTTTAAATACTAGTAGTTTTATATTTAGCTTAAAATCTGAGTTTAGCCAGGAGAAAAAAGACAATAAATTATAGAAGATAGTTACGGGTTTTAAGTTGTAAGGGTAAAAATTATTTATTCCAAGCTTTCGAAAATTACTATTTTCTTCTTCAGGGAAAACACACATATAACAATAAAATCTGAGTATTAAACTACATAGTTAACTAAATAAAATTCAATTCAAATCATAACATGAAATTATCCGTTTCCATTTTGCTTGAGTTTCATAGGGAACTTACCATAAATAAATTATATATTTTTACTTCCAATCCTTCATTTCACACAAGTCTCAAGTTATTAATTATTAATACATTCAAAGTTTAATGCCTTGATGAAAATATACCAATTATATACACGGCCTACGTTAATCAATTATGTAATTAACCCACGTGTTTATTTAAATACTGGAAAGTATATAGGCGATGGATTCGAAATATGAAATTCTCATAAAATTAAAAACCTACGAACCAAGCTTGGTAGAATCACAAGCTCATCATGAACAAATTTCTTGTTTTCGATGCGGAAATAAGTTTAAAGGTGGAAAACTAAAAAAAATCCAAATACTCAAACCAAATTTTCTTCCTTCGCCTTTTCACCTTCACTTCCTGCTTGCTGTTGTGACCGAGATGAGAAACATTTTGTAAATGTTATCCCACCCTCTTCTTGATGCCTTCCAGAAAAATCTATCATTTCAAATTCATTCCGGTGCTCCTGTAGGAAGTTTGAAGTAGGCAGTAAAGCTGCTTGCGAAGGTGGTCGTTCGGTTGGTGATGACGGAAGCTCCGATTCGGCACTTTCTTCAGATTCCAAACCAAAAGTGGTGTTGGATTTGGCTGCGGCTGCGTTATTTTGTCGATTGATGTTCCCAGCATTGTCCAAACCGTTGTATATTAATTGGCACAAGCGCAGCAGAAATTTACTGCATTTTATGAAGCAGAGAATCACCATGGCGCCAGCAATCACTACAATTTTAATTAAAATATTTTGGTTTGACATTTTATTTTGCAACTTTTGAAATGTTTTTTATATGAAAAGAAATATACCAACAAGTAATCCTTTGATGTCTACAAGAATTAGTTCCTGGGAAGTTGCCATTTTGACTGTTTGTATGATACATAATATGTCAAAAAGGGAACTTTATGTGAAGATGTGTTCTTTGGTCATTATCTCAGGTTGAAATGAGTGAACTAAAAGTAAAAGCAATTCAACCACAGAATATCTGTGAACTACACATCTTGTGTCTCATCATTTCTTAAATTAACCAAATTATGCTAGTATTTATCTTCTTGTGCTGAAATAAATAAATAGATTGTCCAAAATTTTGCTGTAAGCTTCTGTCAACAAGCTACCAAATATGTGATCGTACATGCATATCAGTGAAAATCCAATACTGAGTCCATAAAATTTAATTTTCTCCTTATAATCACTTTACTCATCAAAAGTTACAAGTAGGAATTCAGTATGTGTTTCTTCGACATACTTGACTCTTGAATTAATACAGTTAACTTTATATAATGTTTACGTAAGACGTAATATTGCGTTTATGCAATATCAGTGGCCTGGAAAGTAATAAAATTTAGCTTTATAAACTGCTCGTGCTGAGTTGATTTACAATTTACTGATACTCCTTTTAGTATACGCCGGTAAATTATTTCTGGACGAATGAAAGTACTTCCGTGACGTGTAGGTCGGTCTTTGAGTACTTCGGGATGGCGGTAAAATCTGGAATTGCAGTTCATGCCGTTGTCAAAATTTAACCGAATTAAAATTAAAGTCGATCTCTGTTAGAAATTAAATGAGCTACGTTTTTAAAAATAAAGCATAAACGGTTACACATTTTGTTGCATTCTTGTATTGATTGATTTATAATTTATTCAAATTCTGCACACTTTTGTTACTACACATATGTTGTTGTTGCTGGGCTGCTTATTTCGAAATTTCAAAATATGAAAAAATATCGCTTGCATTCACACTATTACTGTCGTGATTTGGATTCATAAAAATTTGCATCCACCCACGCAGCCATTTCACACCCTGTGTCAAGCCTATTTTTGTTCGTACCAATGATACCCGTTTCCCATAGCATCCGCCTTTTTTGGGAGTTTTTGCTCAGGGAAAAATGGATCTAACTTTCCTCCCTTTCTTGCTGCTAACAACTTGGCAACCTATTCTTCTGTGCATTGTACGATTGTTTTAGATAGAGAACTTGTTGTATAATGTAAGTTGGTATTGGCATTTGTGCTGTTGGAATGCATTTAATCATCGCCAAATAGGTACAAATTGAAGTTTTATTGTGGATAATACATAGACGAATCAGTCAATATTCATGAAATGATGAAATCATTAAATTTTTCATTTAAAAGTACACAGCTTTCTTCGTATGATCTTGCTAATCTAATTGAGAGCTTACGCAGAGAACCACATTATGGATCGGAGGACCATTTCCGATTTCAAATTTTTTACCCTAGGCTTGTTG
>JAQFZG010004091.1:0-12357 GCA_034695465.1 Entomobrya nicoleti | reverse complement strand
GCCACGGGTTTAATCCAAAAAGCGAGGAAAATGTCAAACAGTGAAATATTCGGGAGTGGCATGTAAAGTTGAGTTTAGCTGCTTGTCAAACTGATGACATTGATATGTTTGAAATTGACATTTTGACATTCTAAAAGCAAACGTCATTTACTGATGGTTTTCTGAAAAACTACAGTGTAGTAAAAGAATAAATATGGTCGAATCGCGAATCGAATAAATATGGTTAAATATTATGCCAAACTTTCAATCAAGCAAGACTTAATTTTCGTGGTAATTTTGTATGCGTCGTAGATACAAAATATTTTGAGCAAATTTAACTTAAGAACTAGGCCACCGTATGAAAGTATATATTAAACATGGAAATTAGCTACTGCGTTTAGTTCAATAATTAGTTTGAATATACCAACCCATTTAAAAAACATTATAAAATAAATAACAAGTTTCGACAGCGAGAAAAAAGTGGTTATGATTATTTGGCTGGAATTGTTTATTGTTAGTGTAATGAAATAAAGGATATGCAAAGCCTAAAATATGTGCTTACATTACGTTGAGCATATTACTTATTTAGTTTTAATATAATCATTGCTATAAACTAGAGTTTGCTATTGTTTTTGTAGCTTATAATAATAAAATAGAATAAAATTGCAAATATTTGCTGTCAAGTTAATGCTAGAATTTAGTTGGTCAATAATATTGACTGTTTCGACATTCAGAACGTATTCAAAACAGTTTATAAAATATTGACGACCTAATTCGAATACCTATTTATTTTTTTATAAGTTTTTATTCGTTTTAATTTTGATCCAAATTAAGATCTTTCAACATTTTGATCAAATGCTCCTTCCCTGCTATCTTTCCCAGTACCATTGCAAGAGATGTCTTGTTTATCCGAATGGATATTGTTTGAACCGTCCAAAAATACACAGGTAAGCCTGGAACTTGGACGTACTGCGTAATGGATATGGTCACCTGAAGCCCAGCGTTACCATTTGTAAGGTCATCCTGTATAGAGAAATAATAATTTGTAAATTTATTGACACTAGAATATGTTTAAAAAAATTCAATTTCATGTCATCTGTGAAAATTACCTGAGAAATTTTAATCTCAGGCTCTGGTGTCAATGGAAGTTTTTGATCGTCGGACATTGCGCAAGTTGCTATAAAGTTTCGAGTTGTTACAAATGTTTCAGTTTCTGGACTTTCACCCTTTCCGTAATAGTAAGTTTTAATTTCAAGCACTAATTTCGGTTGACCACACTTTTGGGGATATGATGAAAGAAAGTTGCATTTGCAAATTGCAGGGTTTTCAGTTTCGTCACAGTATGTAGTCGCATCTGGTATACCACCGCAGGCTCGGATATCACAAGTTTTGGAGAATTCTTCTGAACAGGAAACGTTTCCAAACCAGTAGGTGAAATCATAATCCTCGCCTTCGTGACCGTAGACAAGGCGTTGAAATGAATCCTGGGTTGGAACAAAAAATCCACAGCTATTATCAATTTGCTTAAAAAAAACTTTTAAATATAAATAATTATTGTACTCACCACAAGAAGGAAAAAGTTCTTTCCAAAATGAGCATTATTTTGACTTCCAACTAAACCTGCAACACTACTTTTTTCAAGGCTTTTCTCGGCTGTGCATAAATTTAAGACAAAAATGCTACACAAAGTAACGGCTTTCAAAATGTTTTTCATTTTTCCTATATAATTTTTTAAAACTAATTTTGCACTGAAAAAACTATGTTTTAAGACGTAAAACTGTGTCTTAAATGATATATGATAGATTATAAATTGGTTTAAAAAAAACTTTAGTTCGCATTGGCAGACTGATCAGGAGACAGGAAATGTTGTTTTGCCAGAGAATGTATAAATGTTTAACTGTCGTTGAAAATGTAAAACTGCTGAGTATAGAAAAGCTTAATGAATGTAAACCCATGCACGAATACCGACTCTGTGTTTTTATATCTAAAAATATATGGGAATGTTCACTAATTCTTTTTCGAAATTCTAGTAAGTGGATTTATTTCATATACTCAAAGCGTTCCCTATTCTGCTTGGTGGCGAAAATTCCCTGACTTGTGCATACATACATGTGTATTTAATTTGTTGAATACACATGCATATATGCACAAGTAAGTGAACACTCTGTACTTTCTATATACAAATACTGCGCAGCTTTTTTGGCTTCAGAGACAGAATGTATTAATCCTTAAAATTTTCCATTTAGACATTATAGTGAACTTACAGGAGAATACGTTTAAGTATTTTTCGGTATGTGTAGCATTTTTTTTGGATACCTAAAGTATTCATCATGTATAATGCATGTATAAACATAAAGCAAATTTTTATGTGCATACGTATCCTGTATATAGTTTTACACCTTTTCTTGATATTATTTTTTATTCTGTAATTTTTCTCGTTGTACCTAACCAATATTATTTTCATTTTGGTTGACTTTACTCATCAATACAGATCTTTTGGACGAGCGTACGGAAGAATGAAACAAAGTGAATGGTGTGATCCTATCATATACACATCTCTGCAAAAAAATAACTTTTATGCATTTTAGTCTTTTCACGCAATATTTCTCATGTTCCTTCGATGAGTATTTCCATTTGGAACGAATAACTTGAAATCAATTACAATTTGTTTCCTATTTTGATGTAAACGACCAGGATATTGTGAAACAACAAGTTGTGATAGCGATGCCGGTTAATAAGCCGTTGATAAATAATAGCCTTGCCCAAATGTATATTACGTAATAAGTATACCAAATAAATTATGGGGACTAATCACGCTACTAAAAGCATTAGGATTTCTCCTTGTTTCCAAAACCAAAAGTGACCAAAATGGAAGCTGCAAATTTTATTTCAAATTTGCTTCCCTTGACACTTTCCTTGCCATTTTTTCTCAAGTTGTGGTCACTTTAGGCTTTTATAGGGTCTCTACATCATCGTAAGCGAAATTGTTGACATTTAAATATTATGCAATACACAAATTATTTATCTTGTCTATAATTTGACTCAGCTACTATGTTGGAAACTGGATTGTATTTACTTTACTACTGACCGGAATTTTCGTAACGAATCTGAACGTTCTGATTTCCTGGATCCGAATAAAAAGGACACAAAATTTGCTAACTGGATGGAATTCAATTGCTTCCGAGTTCGAAACCACTTTTGGTTGTCCTCTGAAGTTAAGTGGTCTAAACAGTCAACTAAGGCGTCTTTGGATATTTTATTTCAAGTTGCTTGTTTTTTATTATTGGAACTTTAAATTTTTCTGTATCAACCTTTAAAAAAGTGAAGATTTTGTAACATCTGTGTTTCGAATAGTCTGTGCAGTTTATATTACATTAGGAACGCTAGCATTACAACTGCTGTACATAATGGTTTGCCATATAATGTCACAAATTTATCAATCCACTAATTTGAAAATTTTAAATCAGCTGATGTCTACCGATAGTTTCAATATTGAATTGATTTTGAGATGGAAAACTCTGTTTTCCGTTATGCAAAGTCAAGTAAGAAATATTAATGATTTTATATCGCCAAATTCCGTAATAATGTTGGTAGTCAGAGTTGTAAGTATTTCAACTTCAATATACACAGTTTTGCTGTCAATAAGTAATTCAAGTATCACGAAAGCTTATTGCGAAAAAATTATACTTTAAATCTTGAGGACAAAAGTTTTGAGAAAAAGATAACGGGGGATTATCCAATTACTAATTGGATATCTGTGACAACGTCCTGTGTCACTATTTTTATTAATTTGGCGATGCAGCTCATAGATGTATGGTTCGCTGAAAGAATGTGCATTTCGGTAAGTTATTCGATGCAAAAACTTGAGTAGATTATTTGAGATTATTTAAATATAAGTATGTTTGCAGTACGAAGAAATTGTGACAAACTTATCCGAGTTTGATACGTCAGCACTGGAATCTTATATTAAATTACAGGTATGAATACTGTAGCCAAGTTTTAAAACATTGAATTTCGAAAAAAACCTAATTTGCAAACTAACTAAATTAAATTTACAGTTAAAGTCTCTGTTAAAGACTCTCAAAGGAACATCTGTTAAGCTGGTCTATTACAAAACTATAAACGTACACAGAAAATTAGTACTAATGGTGTGTTGAACGTCAGTTCATCATTGAAATATTTAGTTTGATTCTAAAAGATAAAGGTTTTTTCTCTGAAGGTTATCAATGCATCTATAACGTATCTTATCGTACTACTGCAATTCAAACCATTGTAAAGGATTTGTCTCTCAAAGTATGGAAAAGGTTGTATTTTGTGAACATCATAACGTTTAAATCTTTAATCAATAAGTACAACGTTTGTTACAAATGACCATGCTATCAAATGAAATCAAAATATGCAGAAGAGCCAAAAAAGTACTCTATATCACTTTGAAATAAATAAATATTATAATTTTCTGGTTTATATTGGATTTCAGTTAGATACTTGTTAAGGATGGAGCAATGATGGTCAGCAGAAATTTGCACGATTCCAACAAATATTAAAATAAAGATAATCATTATTCTTCCCATTGTAAAGACACTTAACAGCCAGGAAAAAGGGTTTTATTTTTAGTTTAAGTAAGAAGTAGTATGATTTTTAAACTAATACAAAGACTATACGTACTTTAAGGGTGTGGTCGACTATATGCTGTTGTTTTCCACTTGTTTTTTTCATCGTGTAATTATTTTTTCCTAGTAATAAATCAATAAATTGATTTTATGTCTGCTCGTGTTAAACTAAATTATTCATGATGCCAACTAAACCGTATTGAAGAGGTTTAGAAATGCTTTATGGATATAATTAAAAGTTTAAATGAAGTAAAGTAATTGCACATGGTAAAAGTAAGCTAAATATTTTGAAGCTTTTGTACATGCATTCATACCAATTTTCTGCAAAAAAATACAAAAAAATATTCGGATTTTTTTTTATAAGAATAGCTTATATTAATTTCGTATTTTGTATAAAATAATCAAACCTAACATATAGAAAAATTTAACAAAAACCATTTTAAGCTACTAACTTCAACCATGTCCCAATTTCTGGTTTTAAAATATTTCATATTTTTTTCAAGGCAAGAAGTACCTTACATGTATATATTATCAGACTTTTTACATAAACAAACTGCGTCATTCTACCCAAAACTAGAAACTTTCCATGCTGTATTAAAACTAGCCTACAACTCTTTCGAAACTTTTTCATAACTTTTTTTTCAAGAGGGCTTCCGTCAAATCCAACCTTAGCCCAAGAATCAAAGTTTTTATTTCCTTTAATCCACAAATACTTACCAATTTGTAAGACAAACATCCAAAACACCACAGAGCCAATATAACCAAGTGTCATAATTGCTAATATCATCCAGTCAAGCTGACTTCCAAACCGAATAAATACCGAATTCAAAAATATTGGAAACAATGTAAGCAATGCATGAAATATAGTTATATATTTACCCATAAAACAGAGCGCGTTAGCGTTAACTATTTGCAATGATCTGTAGAATATTATAAGATTTTCAGGTTGTCTTAGCGAACTTCTCGTTCTATATTCCTTTTTAGAATTTAGACAAATTTCTTGCACTAAAACGACAAAATAGAACAAATATATGATAACCCCGACAGCGATTAACACCACAGCAATTTGATATACAAGTAGTAAATATCCATGAAGGAAGGCAATGAGGATTCCCATAGGAAAAAAGTAATAATATTTTAAAGGTATTAACTGTCCCAAGAAAACTACAGCACGTGGGTCGTATAAACAAAATAAAAAACATAAAATGCAGATGGCGCCACAGGACCCAATTAATCCTGAAATTGCCCCGTCAACAAACCAATTCATTCGATCCTTGTTCTGTTTGAAATCTGGCATGTACTTTTCTAAAAAAAATATGTAAGTAATTTTATACTAGAATACTGTTACTTTGAAAGGTTAGTCTCTAGAATATTTTTTTAAAGGGCTAACCTTGTGTATCTTGCAACAGTCCAACAGCTAAATTGACTAGAATTATAATATCGCTGACGTGTTGCACAGCTATTGACAGAATTATTAGCAGAATAACCCCACAAAGGGTAAAAAGTAGCTTTAGTACAAACTGATTAATGTCGCCCAGCAGAAGGGCTTCTATTATAAAGGCTATGCTAGCAATTGCCCAGAAACGTGTCAAAAATGTGCTCAAAAAGAGCATTTTCTTTACTTTGGGATTGGTACAATGTAAAAATGTTCGGGTCTTGCGATCTAATTGTATCGCAAATGATCCTGATATGCAACCCACTTTGCAAACGTAGTAGGCAATAAGATACATACGATCGCTAATCATTTTTGAGCTGACTTTCAAGTGGTTCTTTTAAGTGGAATGGAAAATATGAACTAAATAAGTTTTATTACTTTGATATTTTTCCTAAATAGTTTTTTTAGCTTGATATTTTTGTTATTTAAGGTATATAAGACATTGTGGGACGGAAAATTTAAAAAAAATGTTATTTTTTGTGACATTATTGTAAGAAACTCATATCTATTTTTCGGTTTATTTTTTATTTTTAGCTAAAAAATAGAAATATTATTTTATTATTTGGTTTGTCCTAACATTGTGCATAGAAAGGTTTTAATATTGGTTAGCTTTAGGTAAAGGTATATCAATAATATTTAAGGTAAAATTTTAAAACTTGTATTATTAGATTATTTAGCCCACGCTAAATAATTCAAACTTAAGAAACAATATTCTAATGGTAATAAAAACCAGCAAGAAGCTTACAATAAAGCACAATTGTCAACTACCAAAAATATTTTTCAAGCATGCAAATACAGTATAAATCAAATATAAAGCATAACATGATTAACTGCTCAGAGTATATGTATATGCTATCAACGTTTTGATATGGACAAACTGAGAAATTCTACCTATCACAAATAGATTTCCAAGCCTAATCAAAATCATTCTACAGCTCTTTCTATAAAAATCATAGCATTTTTCTCCAAGTCGTTATAGTCAAAGCCTAACTTAGCCCACAAATCGAAAAATTGATTTCCTGTAACCCACAACTGCTTGTCTATCTGCAAAACAAACAACCAAAATGCAAAAATACCTAAGCCGCAAATACTCATAAATGCAATTAATATGGAGACCAGACAACTGCAAAATAAAAGAAAAGTTATAGTATAATATAACGAAAGTAGTAAATAAAGCATACAATATGGAAAGATAAGACCCCATAAAGCAGAGTGCATCTTCATTAAGAATTTGAAAGGAACGATAAAATATTCTAATGGTTTTAGGCTCCAAAGAGATTTTCTTTTTTATAGATTATTTTGCAATTTATATGAATCTCGGTTAACAGCATCGATAAGTTTACTCCGATAACAATGATTAGTTTTTGTTTTAAGTGTAATGGTAAGTTTGCTACTGTTATAAGATACCTCAATTATGACTAATTTTCTAGATATATTCCTAATCCCGACATTTTTGTTAAATTCTAGTTTTAAATCACCGTAATCGTTTGCTAGAAACGTGTATAAATAGATAAGTTATGATAGGGCAGATATTTATCGGGCAATGGTAATATAAATATGAATTTAGTAGTGTATACCTAAAGCTTACAAAAGTTAATAATTGTGTTGTATATTCGATGCCCATGTAAATACACCCGATGTAAGAGAGATCATAACGACGCTAGTGATAGTAATTGCTGTTGCTAATGAAAAGCACGTTCGAATGATATGTCACATGCCATATGTTTGAAGTTGCAAACTTTGACCCCAATTACTAACCCACTGGGGTCAACTTGACCAAAAGTGGCTTGTGATTTGTAATCAACTTAAAGAGAGCTTTAGATTGTGCTATTCCAATGCACACTATGAACAAATTGAAAAACTTCGACCTTACTTTTCGACCTTTGAGTTTGACCTATGGGACTGAACATCAATAGGGTTCTTGCCCTTGACATTAGCAACCTGCATGCCATATTTGAGCCAAATCTTTTTACGCGTTCTTCAGTTATCGTGCCGACGGACAGACAGACGGACAAACACGATATAGTGAATACTAGCAGAGCTTTGCTTTCAGCTACGTAATAAGTGATTATTCTTATTATCAAGTTATCTATTCAATTAAAGTATGGTAAAGTATGGTCTTGTGCCACGTCATCCAAATATGGTAATTCATTTAAAGCACTAAATATAAGTAATCTGCACCGAAATTATAATAGTTCATATTTACAAACGTCTTTGACAAACTAATTTACTGAATGTTATGCAAACGTTTGTCCTTTAATCATTAATTTATTGGTTTATTAATTGATTCGACTTTTCATCAGCTGAAGTAAAACTAATTTGGTGGTGAACCAAACTCCAAATCCATTTATTTAGAATTATATTTATATTTTCATGTATTAATTTGTTGCATGAAACAGGTAATGATTTCTAAATCAATTCAAACTCCAAAAATGAACGTTGATAAAATAAATGAATCCATTAGGCCACTTCTAAAATTATTAAAAATAATTGGGTATATTCTGGTGTCACAACACAATGGCAAGAACAATAGAACGGATGTTTTCTTTTTCAAACTAATTTCCGTAAACACTATGACTGCTATACTAGCGCAAATTGCTATTACACTTGTATTTATTGGGGTTATAGTGACAACGTAAGAACATAATAATATTTATTAAATTTTATAATTATCTCTAAGATCCAGTCGATATTTTAAATTGGTGTAACGCTTTTAGGCAATTTCCAAGAAACTGGGTGATATACATCCTTCTATTTGCCGGATTCGTTCAAGCAAACCTAATAGTCATATCTGCATGGTTTCGAATCTCACCCGGAATTAAAATGTTAAACGGATGGACCATAATTGAGAACCGGTTTGAAGAATCCTTCAATTCTACCTTGTCATTACCTAACGTAAACTTTGAGGTTAAAAGGCTGTATAACTTTAATTTCAAAATTCCACTTTTCTTATCTGCAATTTCGGGAATAATTCAGATGATCGTAAACAAGCCACAAACCCTCGCAGACATTTTGTTATTCATATTACGTTATATTGGAGTTATTGCAATGACCTTAGTAGGATCATTATCGCAATTAGTGTACTTTGCATTGTGCCATGTGGTGTCTCGTGTTTATAATTCAGTTCATGAAGAGATAAACATGAGATTACACCATAGTCAAAATTCGAATACAAAGTACCGCATTTATTTAAAATACAATGATTTATCTAAATGGAAAGATATCCTGCTCGTTATTCATGACCAAATTCGAAACATTGGCGATTTTGTCTCACCGGCTGGCACTATTACACTAATTGTCAGAGTACTTGGTTTAATGACGTCACTATACACTGTTCTCAAATCGCTGAACGGTACAGATAAAGACTTGCATGAGGAATATATACCACTTAATGTTGATAACTCAACTGGAAAGATTGAAGAAAGTTTGCTAGGAGTAACACCCAACATGGTAGCTTCCATGGCCTGGGTGACAATTATTGTCTATTTGTTTAGTATGACGTTGGGAATTTACTTCACGGAGAAGATTTACAAAGCGGTAAATTATCATACAGTCAAATATTTAAATGTCTTTTAATTGCAAAACATGCTGTGTAGCTAGTAAATCATTATTTTTTTATAGCATGGAAAGGTTGTAGCAACGCTAACAAAGTTCAATGCTTGTAATCTCGACTTTGAATCAAAATTTGAGGTAAGTTGTGCCAAATTTTTTGAAAGATTTAAAAACTATTTATTTGCAAGACTAATTAGGTTTGTATTGTTAGTTTAAGTCTCTTTTGGATATAGTTGATCGAACACCCTGTAAAATCAAGTATTTTAATACGATAGTTGTGGATCGTAACCTGATTCTATTGGTGAGATATTTTCATGATTATGCAAACAATACAGGGTGAAATTTTATCTAATGACTTTATATAATTATATTTGCAGACTTTTAACATATCAATTACGTACTTGATTGTGCTGCTCCAGTTTAGACCACTTTAGACTACTTGATCTTTGTCTGAATAATTTAAAACTGGCGTTCTGTTTACACGTAAAATTTTATTCGCAAAAAATCTTTTTACAACTATTAATATAAAACATTTATTAACAAAATACCACAAGTAACTGAATTTTGAGGAAGTAAAAAATAAAGACCTAAGCTTTAAATCTAAACTTTAACTACATGAAATTTCGATTTTAAACATCAAGTGTACATTTTAACAATTAACAATGTTAAACTGTACGTATGTTATGTTCGTTCTTACATATATTTAATTTGTTATGTGGGTAGTGTCTCGAAAATACTGAAAGTACATAAAATAAATTGCTTGTTTGTTCTTCGTTTTTTAATCAATTAATCAAGCAATTAATCATATGAAAATGATTTTAACAAAATAAACCATACACACTAAGAGTTGTAAATGTCAATCAAACACAGTTATATTATTATGCCAACCTTATGAATTACTCAAAGTATGACAACCCAATGGAGTTATTCAAATAATATATGTAATTTACTGAACGTTTACCTTGAGTTACAGCAAAATAAAGTTATACCATTAACTTATTAAATATACCATATTGACAAGTCACCTTTGTCAACTCAATAAACCGATCACCTCCTATCACAAATTTTCTAACTGAGCTTCTAGAGGAGCTGCTAAATGAGCAAATCAGCCAGGTTGTTGTTTGGTTGTAATTTTCAACCCTTCCGGAGCTTCAATGATGTTGGAGTAGAAAATGTGGCTGTGACTTGGATACATTGGAAGCCAATTTAAGGGTTCTATTATAAATGGGTTCTAAATGGTTCTAAATAAATTCAATTTGAGGGTTCTAAATGATGAATAAAAAAATTGCAGCTTCCGTTATCAATGAAGCACAGTCCAAAGCATCTGGAGAAGGTGCACTAGCAGCTGAGGAGTCATCTTTGAAAGTTGTTTCAGTAAAGAAGAACCGAAACGTAGATTTAAAGATACGAAATGTCGCTAACTTTAGAAAAAAATATTCTGCAGGGAATTTTAATTAAATAAATGACTAATGAGTAATAAAATTCACAAAAAGATTTAAATAAATTATTTATTTTGTTTCTTTCGTACAGATTTTGATCTAATTTTTCGTCGGTAATTATTACTTATTCAGTCAGTGTCTAATATCCGGTGCTGGAGAGGAAATAAAAAGTGAAATAAATATGATACACAGCGGATTTATTTATTCTTTAAAAAAAACTTTTGTTATCAGTTTTTTTGTGTATTTTTTATGTCGTGGAATTTTGTAAAATGATGTACAACAAAATTCTTATAAATGGCATTTGCATGGTTTTGTCTGTTCAAACTAGCAATCTTAATAGTGGAATAGAAGTTGCCGCAAAACGGCCATATAAACATGTTGGCATCGATACTCGCACGATAAATCAACCTTAAGTTTGTTATTATTTCTATATTCACCTGCATTGTTGTATAAGCATAATTTCGTGGGATACTTTTCTTTAAATGTGTGAATTTTTACTACTTCAAATTATTGTTGTAATAAATCATAACTTTACCCATAAAAATGCACGTGTGCTGCTACAACGATACTAATTTAGGACAGTTCATGGCTCTTAGTTCTTATAATTTTGCCTAAATTGGCAATAAACCATACACAATACTACAGACAATGTTACTTTGCTTAACATATGGGTTCCTGAGGAATTTAAATCCCTTTAAAAGCTTTGGGATACAATAAAAAGTTTCCGGATGTTGGCTTCATTTGATCAAATTTAGATTTTGGACAATATTCTGGTTCAATCCTGTACTTTTTTAAGATCCCAACCAAGAAAAGAAACATTTGTTCCTTTGCGAATTTTTCTCCAATGCATTTCCGCTTCCCCTCCGAAAAAGGAATTAGGCTTTCATGACTAACTACTTTGGTGGAATCTTGATTTTAAAATCGGGATGGTCGAAAGGTTTCCGGATCGCCCCAAACTGTTGGATCGTTTTGAATACTAAATATATTCGCTACTAAATACGTATCCTTTCTAAAAGTATATCCCTTAAAATTAAAGTCATCGGTAACAACATGTGGAATGCCTAAAGGAAGAATTGACGATTTTCGCATTGTTTCCAAAATCACTCCTTCTAGATATGGGAGTTGAGGTCGATCTGAAAGCTGAGCCAAATATGAAGAGGATTCTTTCAAAATGGTATCGATTTCTAAGTGTACTTTGTCTTGTATCTCTAGATGAAGACTAAGGTAAAGTAGAGCCCATGAAAGGGTTAAGGGTGTAGTTTCCGATGCAGCAAAAAATTCAAATTTGGACAATGAGCTAATTGCTGCTTTACAAAAACGTCAAAATTGTAAACTAGTCAAA
>JAQFZG010004090.1:0-12358 GCA_034695465.1 Entomobrya nicoleti | reverse complement strand
ATTGCATAAATATAACTAGCAATGTCAATGAACTTCATTTGCCGGATTTTAAACACAAACGTGTCTATTAATATTTCGATCCTTTTCTGATTAACTTGAGTAAAACTGATGTTCAGCAACCATAACAAAAAAACACCCTGAGCAAAAGTTCTCACGGATCAACTTCAACACTACTACTTCCGTTTGGCAGCGGCTTTTCACCTGTCCGGTAGGTGGTACATATTTCATGGTAAATGGACTATTGAGCATATCCAACTGATATCACTTACATTTGACTTATATACGTATTACTGTTAGATTGGTTAATGTAAATATTACATGACGTCAAGATTATTATGATATCATGCCTATTTTTAAGACATGCAACATTCGAACAAATATAAGTTCATGCGTATTACATGATATGCATTAATTATATTAAATCAGCTTATAAACTATTGTAATTTGTTGGATAGCCAATTCAACTATTCTTATATCATCAACAATGCTGAATTAAAGTGGAGTAAGTATGTAAACAGAGCAGTACAACAACAAGTTATGCAGACTTGATCGTGTGAAAAAATAGAAATGAAAAAAAAAATCAGAAGAAAACAGAATTCTTCTGACAACAAGAAAGAAAATGCCACTTCAGTTGCTTTTGGTGAGTTGTTGGTTTTAGTTGTGGTTTTGTGCTGAGCTAAATTTGTTTGCGAATTATAATAATTTATTTAACCATTACTATAGTTTACTGGTATACACAGTTCTCCTGAAATTTACTGATTATTATATATTTTATGTGATTTACAGTACTATTCATATTTTTTAAAAGTGCTCTGACAAAATCTATTTTTATGGATAAAGATTCATAGTTTTATAAAGTTTTCTGTTAAATAATTAGTTCAAACTCTAAAAACAAAGTGCATTTTTATTAGCTGCACCTAAATCGTAATTATTAATATGGATTTAAATATTGTGTTCTAACAATCCATGGTAAGGTACCTCTACATGCATGAATATCTATAGATAGGTAATGTTTGTATGTATGCTTACTGGTCTTAAAATCTTTTTTTCAACTTTTTAGACAGAAATCGGATAACCATCAAAATCCATTGTTATGAAAAACAAAATGTGTTACATGAATGCAGCACAACAAAATTATACAGGTTAGTCATTTAACCCGAAGAAAATGATTTTAAAATGCCAACCAAATCATTTCAAATCAAATCAATGCTTTTTCCAGAGGAAGACAGTTTTATGACATCCTTTGATCGCAAACATGGGAAACAAAAATGTGTGCCATTTGAAAAAATAAATCATGGAAACTACAAAAAACTGGACTACAAAACTGGATGGGTGAAAAATAACAGCAAATCGTAGACATATTTTTTTTGAATAGATGGAAGGATAAATTTTACTTTAATTACATATGTGTCCTTTTGTCCATGAGAGGCTTTACGGTAGTCTTGTGAATGCATAGCGGATACTCAAATATCTCAAACTTGTCTGTGAGAAAATCATACGCTTTTAGTTAAGTTAGTTTTAGTTTAAGGGTTTTCCTAGATAGTATGAGTCCATTTTTGCGGCAAAAATTTATCCCGCGTCAGAGATGTAACATTAACACAGCAAGTGAACAATTTTTCATGCCCATGTGATGGGATTTCTTTAATTATTGTAGTATTACGTTTGGTATTGTAGCACTTGAGCTTACAATAATAGTAGTACAAGGTTACTTTCAAATGAACGAGTGAAACACTCATTACCATGAAGATTCTCTCGTATGTAAAAGGGAAAGATATTACACAAATTACACTAATGATTACATTAACATTTTAAGAAAAGGAATATATTTATAATTGATTAAAAAAGTCATGTATCGTATTTAGCGGTATTACATGGACACTTAGAAAACATTGTCATGTCGTTCATACAAACATTGACACGACATTTCAGTCAATGAATAATAATAAATATTTAAGTTATGTAGACAGAAAGACAAAAGTCATATTCTCCTAATTGGCTTTGTAGTGTAAAAGGGTTTTCTTTAGGACCAAATGGGCTGGCATCGAAATTGGCAGTATGTTCAATTTTCAGGGGTCTAACACAGCTTGAAAATTGTAAATTTCCACAAACCTAGAAAACATTAATTACAAAATAAATAATGAGTAAAGACTTATGTTCGCCGGTTACTATCTGGTTGATCCGCCATCTTAAGGCTAATTTGTTAGTGGTTTTTAAATGTTTCCGTAAGGTTATTAATCACGAAGCATAGGAGATTAATATCACAAAAATGGCCAAGTTAAAAAAAAAGCGAATCATGCTTTTTACTTAGGCAAGTAACAGGAAGAGCCTCTAATATGAATTTCCCATAAAAAATAAATGATTTTCAATTGGCCTGAGTACTATCCTAGGGAACTGCACAATATTTTTTTTTACTCCGGTCGATAACCAAAGCAAACCGGATGACCAAAAAACAATATTCATTGAAAAAATTATAAAAGTTCTAAAAACTTGTTTTTCTTACAAACCTCAGCTATATGAGAATCTTCCGGGTTATCAAATATCAATACACTGTTGAGAATAACCTATATTTTTGACAAGCATCCTGTTATTTTTACACAACAGTATTTTAATTTGGTCAAAAACATTTGGGTCATGAAACCGGTGCCGTCTGAAACCGGAAGGATATTGATTTTTTTTTATTTAAGAGGCTTATTTTTTGTTTGGAACTACTTATTTTAAAATGTAATTGCACATGCTTCGTTTATGAAGATGGTTTGAATTTCGTTTGAAGGAAGTAGTGTATACAATTAATTTGTAAGAGTTTATTTAATTCGAATAACATGTGACCTTAATTCGTTAGTATTAAGCTTATATCTGACCAAAATGTATTGGTTGCTAATAGTGGATAAACGACTGACTAAATACTCACTATGCTGTATACATTTTGGAGTACGTACTTAAGATGTGTTTTGGCTGAATATTCCGATAAAATCTCAAATAACTTTTGATTTAAAAGAAGGTTATTATAGTAAAGTTTTCCTAGGATAGGAATACATGTAATGTTACCAAAATAATTCTCGAGAAAATATACTTTTTATTGTTCATTTTTATTTTAAGAATACTTTTTTAATTTTAGTTTAAAAGTAAAAAAGGAATTGAGATTGAATTTTTGCTACCAAAATGTAACGGTCAAAAGCAATTTCTGGAAAATTATTCATATAAATGTTCATTTGAGGGAATATTCTAAAGTTGCTTCTCTCTCCAACGATATTAAACTGTTATGTTATGACCGCACTTTGGAAATGTGCCAATCACACAATGTTAGTTTGATGGTGAATTTTCCGGAAAGAAATGTACCATAGATATTATAAATTACTATTTGACACTTTAAAAGTGCAGAACAAAAAAAAACTTGGTAAATCAAAAAAGTCTCAAATATCAAATATCAGCTTAGAATACTGCAGCTTACTAACTGTAAACCAATATGTAACCCTGTAATTACTAAAATGCAACTAATGTGGAAAGGTAAACAAAATGTATCTGTTTCCCTTAAATCTTTTTTATTGATTGGGTTTTTTTCAAATTTGGACTTCATGTATAAAGTGAAGGTTTATAGAGACGCACAAAAATAATGACGATTTTAATTTTAAATCTGTAAATTTTGACCAAGAAAAAATATACTGATTAGTAACTGGTTGTTCGTTTATATCCAGATGCTATCAATATTATTTAATTGTAAACTTTAGAATTCAGCTGTAATTTAATTGAAAGATATTGGAAAAAATCTCAACGTTTACACATGCGAATATGTTCCCAATACTTGCCCATTAACGGACGTTGTCTTGATGGTTTACGGTATAAAATATATTTATTTAAGATGTGGTGGTAAAATTATCTCAATAAATATTCTACGAGAAAAGTACTTATGCTACAAAATGTTTTCAGATTAAAGAAGGATAACATATAATTACCAAACGATAACATTCAGTGATACATATGTTGTTAATTGACAACGTACAAGAAATATTGATAAGGAATTTCTAGGGAAAAAAACAATACCCTTGAGAAGGGAGATAACTGATGGTTCCAGGGTGCAAAATTGATTATTTGCATAATTTTCTTGAGATCTGTGTACTAGAAAAATATGAAGTGTATGTATATTAGAAATGAAAAAGTGACATTGATGTTTTAATAGAAATCATAATCTGTAAAAACGAAAGCCAAGTTTGAATAAATTTTTAGGAATTTTATAATCTGTTGAACTAAACAATTTTATTTTTCATTTGTTGTAAAAATTATTGAAATGTTGGGCTATTACAAAAACAATCATAGAAAATTGCCGGTCAGCTATTTAAGCTAAAATGCCAGAAGTCAATTCACCAGTAAAACTTAATATTTTCACATAATAGATTAGAAATATGTGTACGGATAAAAGAAATAAATATATTTTTGTTCGAAAATATACAATTCATTATTGAAAAATCGTCCTTAGGGTCATTTTTACAAACTCTTACATAAAAATGAAAAATACGTTTCCCATGAGCTATAGATATATTCCCTTTACCTTAAACTATAAACTTCAAACGGTATAGCGCATCAAAAAATGAGTATGCTCACGTAATATTCCAACAAAATATATAAGAGATAATTAAAGCCAGCGATAAGTATAGACCATTACAAAATTATTTAGAAAGCGATTAAAACATGTTTTAATTACTAAGAGCGGAAATTTGTTTTTCTTGCCATATATCTTCCCTAGATTACTTTGTCTTACAGTTACGACGGACAAAACCATTCCTCTAGCTTGCTTTGTTTTTGAGTTTATTCTCTTCAAAAAGCTGAATCTATTGTTTCAACATTTAAAGTATTGTTTCCGACGTAATTTAAAAGCAAACCATGGGAACACATTTAGCTTATATGTGGCTGTCAGGAATATTTTTCCAGTTTTTCATTTCATTTGTCACCTCGAATGTAGTAATTGAAACGTTAGGAAACGAAATAAGTATAACAAACACTTTTTCAGACTGCCTCACACATATAATAAATTTCCAAGGTTTGAATATAAATTTCAATACCATAACTCAGCCCATTGTCCTCTTACAATATTTTTCAATTCAAAACTACCCAGTCTTGTACCCAATTGAAATGATTCCGGTTGCAAAGCAAGATCTTTTAAAATGGCTGCAAAGTTTAAATGAGAACGATTTTATGAGTGAAACCACCATAAAAGTTAACAATAAAACGTATTCATTTCCAAGACACGTTAGTAAAAAATACATTCAAAGCACACTAAGTGTCGACCAAATGTTTCGTGTGTCCCTCAAAAATGCAAACTGCGAGGCAAACATTTATTTTTATCCTCCATCACAAAGTAGCAATCCCTTTTTGTACACCAAGAGCATAAGATTAGGGCTAGTGCTAAACCACCCGTTTTGGATAAATCCCTATTATCATTTTGAAGAAGAAAAATGGAGACGACAGTACACAAATACTATACCCAAATACTCTCTTCTAATTTGTAATACCTCGAACAACTCTCTTTGCCATGACGATAATGAACAAAATAAATGGACGTGGTCGGTCCTGGGCTATCCTGATTTTACACGCTTATCAGAAGAATGGCTGGTTTTAAAAGTACGTTCTCGAACTATTGATTTATACAAACTATGTATCGTTTGTGATCCCTGCGATCCATTAAAGTTTATTTTATTAAGCATCATCAAAGTAATCTCGTCACTATCAAAAGAATCACTGCTTAGTTCAAAAGATAATTGGAATGCGGCAGCTGGACATATAGTTATGATAGTACTCCAATGGTATAGCCGCCAATTACGGGATTCCGAAAGAATGGGTCGACGAAATAAAAGATCTGTGCTTCAAAACATCCGAAACTTAGATCCAAAAAATGTGAACGAAATTGAATTTTTAGCGGATATACATTTAATTGCCCACCTTCTTCCAAAAAACACCACAATGATTGTTCGCAGAGACTACCCAGAGAAGTTTTACAATTTAAGATTTTTAAAAATGAAGACCTGTCATGGAAAAAAACCTGTCTGGTATCCTGCTAAAGTACGACCAGCCATTCATAGAAACACAGGTTCACACTTGAGTGACATAGAGGACTTTCGTTTAACATTTCGAAAATCGAGGTTAAGATTCGTGAGTTGTCACAAGGAGCAACTTCACTGGATTGGTCAACTAAGTGAACTGGTTAACGTGTTTGATATTTGGACGTGGCTTTTACTTGCCCTCACTTTCATCGTGCTTACCTTGCTTATGAATTACGTTCCACATCAAAGAAATCAAAACGTGAATATAATTTTTCATTTGTATGCTACGTTTCTTGAACAGTCATCTGCGATATTTGGGGACGGCTCATTCCGAAAAAGTTTTGCATTTTACATTACATTTCTATTAATTCCGATAACGTTTTTGTATATTGAAAACCTGTATAAAGGGGATAATATCTCAAGGTTAACTGTGGATCCACCCTTGATTCCTTTTGATACTTTTAGTATTCTGGTGAAAAATCGTTTTAAAATTTACACCCGTCGATATATTCTTAATAATTTCACAATGGGTGAAATTCGAAAAATAACTAATGTGAGCATACCCGCCTATTACCAGGAAAATGGACATGAAGCCTTTCCAATAATTTCAGAGTTGCTAAGTCGGATATTATCACCCTTCTTTGTACAAGAATGGGTGAGGTTAAAGGATTTAAAGAGATTAGTATCCAATCAAACCTGGTTTTATCTTTCCAATTCTCAAATGTTTCCAGCTTGGGAAAGAAAAAAGGGAATTCCAGGCGATGTAGCCACAGTCCGGGAAATTTTGGACATGCATATGAACACTTGTAATAAATCTGCTGTAATTTTAAGAGAGGCTCAAGCTATTCCTATTTATGCCATTTTGAAGGCAAATCAAAAGCCAGTATTCTTCGGAAAGACCATAATTCACGAAACCTTTCAATCGTATAAGTATTTTGGATATTTTCCAGCTCATATTCGTCTCAAATTAATATATTACTTTGAAACTGGGATTATAGATTGGTGGGAAAAGTACATCAAGTGGTGCCTTATGATGAAAACTGCGGTTAATGAAGCAACGCTGGTAGCGTCGTCAAATGCAACTGGAAACACAACATCGTTCTCAAATCACTCAAGCTCTAGTTCTTCTGTTTATGTTCTTGGCATGATTCCCCTTGTTGGACTTTCAATGTCTTTAGTATGGTTGATATTGGTAGATAGCTATTTTAGCAAACAGTCATATTTATTTGCAAAGCGATTGTTTCACTATTATACTCGTCATGCTTTAAATATAATTGGAGTTGTGATATTTTATTCCTACGTACTTTTAGCAAAATTAAAGCTGTCAGTAAATAACTAATCCTCAGACTGTCACTTTTATATGCGGAAATGTACGTATATCAAGCTTAACTAAATACAACACCTTATCCGATAAGATCAACAAAATAAAAACTAGACAAATGATATTTTCAGACGAGAATATACGGCTTAACATTAATTTAACGACTAGATTATTCGAAGTTATTATTAATACCTGACAATTCCATTTTCATGAGTATACATTTAACTTCATAGCGAACAATTATGCCACTCTCTATATTTCATTTATTACACCTTAACTTTGTATAGAACGTTATCCCCATTAACGGGTTTGAGGTCAAGCGTAAATAAAACATATTTATTTTATTGATTTCCAACTCGTAACTTATAATTCAATGAGTAAACATTACGTATGATTTTCAAACCTTTTAACCAAAGTCAATCATGTTTATTATTTGTGTTTCAACCCAGCACTTGTGTTCAAATCGTTTTAAAAAATTCTATCATTTTGCAATTTTAATCACCCAGACAATTTTTGCTGGAATAATTGAAACATCATTACAATCACCTACCCATGTTAAAACATATTCATACGGATAGTATTCTGTGGAGTAAAGTGGACATCCACGGAGAGTTTTTATCGTAATAACAGGCTCGTCGTTTTTAAATGATGGTTCTATAACCCACCTTTTCCCTAGTTCATCATAGTTATCACATAGAGCAGTGGTTTTGTTGCCAAACTTTTTAATATATTCTGGACTAGCACATATAGTTTCAATGTTTCCTTGCAAATTAATTCGAATTTGAAAAAATAGCTTGTCATTTTCATAACCAACATCGAAAAACCAAACTTTGTCTAAAAGCTTTGTGGGATCAATGTCTGGCGATGTCATTACGTCACCTAAATCACCTGTTAAATACATATATTTAGCATCAGAATAAGTAGTAATCGTGACAACTTTTCCGAATATAATTGCATGTATTTCCTCTACGATTAGGTCTTTCGAAGTATTAAATTTCTTGTAAAGCGCGCTACTTTCCCTTTCACTATTTCGACAAGTTTTTAAAAAGTACACCAATTTTTGCATTTCTGAAGAGTAGTCGTGTTTGTTCTCCTGCATTGTTTCTAGGAGAGCAGTGTACCCTGTATAACGATACAGTGGAGAGAATATTCCACGAACAAATTTGAGAATCGCAAGAAAGTTGCTAGTGGTGACATTATACACGTGGTCAATTGAGTCTTCCAAAATAAGGCTTGTTTTGTTTGAGATCTCACAGCTGTGTAAAATAATATAGATGGAGGAGACATCAGAATTTTGAATTTCCTTAGCCCATTTGATAGTTGTGTTATATATCTCCTCTTAATAAAGACATTAACATTTTATGGTGTGTATATTGAAAACTAATATGCTTGTTTATCCTTTAAGCGTTATGAAAACTGTAAATTTTAGTACCATCAAACATTGAAGTTATTGGACAACCAACAATTTTGTTATCACTGTTTGCTAGATAAGGAAAAATACAAATGAATCCAATAAGGAGCAAAATTAGCAGAACTGATCCTCCACATCCCAATTTCGCAAAAATATCTTTGTTTGTTCGTAATTGTACAAGTTCTTTGTTAAGTTGCAAATTAATTCTAAAATGTGCTCCTAAGTTTGCTGTTAAGTATGTTGAAGTATAAAATAAAGTTTCGAAATGTGAGTTGAACTAGTAGGGTAAAAATGTAAAAATGTTTCACATACCTGCTTCCTGAAACAAGTCCTTTAAATATTAAGCATCAATGAACTTTATTAGAGTACCTTCTGATGCGTATTTACTTCGAAACTCTTTGAGCAGTTCGTACAGTAGAACGCCATTGCTCAGATTTCCAAAATTTATTTCACGTCTCCAGTGAGATATCGTGCTACCCGGAATATTTAAATCGATGGAAATATCGATTAGCTTTCGATCTAAATTACAAGAGGATTCGGGTTCAAGAATTTGTACAATTGTGTGGAATTGGCAATTTAAAACCAAGAATGTAATTATATGGTTCGTAATGAAATAAATAGTTTTGTTCGTATAGTATACTTATTGTAAATACTTTACGTACTATCGTCCACCATTAGATACACAGTTTCTGTATTGGAAATGAGCTCATCTGTATCAGTCTGTAATTCAGCATTCGATTCAGCCATTAGATTCGATTTTTTTTAAACACTAGAAGATTTTATTTAATGCTACAACAGTAAAATTAACTTTAAAAAACTAATATTACAGAAACACCGAATAATATTGTTTCACTAAATAATAGTTAAAAAGTATATTCATTCACTTTTTTCAACCGACGATTGAACCGAGAATTTTTTTTATCACAGACGGCGATATCGTGTTGATAAAACCTTTTTTATGTATTTTAAGATTAAATTGCAAGGTCGACGAAATAGCTCAAGATTACAGTTATACATGTCAAATAAATATTTGACTATCAGTTCAGTGTCATTTGAGTATTAAGCTTTTCGTTGGAAGTCTGGTCGAATAAAGGTCAGGTTTCATGATAGAATCGCTTTTTGAGCTTTGTTTATATATTTTCAATGCATAATAGTTTTTTTTTTCTATTTGGTTAATTTTTTACATGATAAAATGAATCTATTACATGTATGATACGCTGCAGCACTGTAACGCTTATTTAAATTCGCATATTGAGTCCACTGCAAAATTCACTGCAACATACAAGAATTAACTGCATATTTAACCGCTTGAGGTTTTCACAAAATCGTCTTAACAAAAGCTTTATAATAAATTAAATTTGGAAAATTGCTGCTTTACTCGCCTTGAAATTTCCGTATTTAAATAAACCTAAATCAACATATTGATATTTTATTGTTAAGTTATATCTGTAATAATTAATTTGCATGTAATTAGTTTTATCTACCCACTTTGCCATGCGAATGTGGTTACGAGATTTGTATGGAGAATTTACGCATAAATATTATCTATTATACATGTGTACACCAACTAGTACCGTTCAGAATTATTTCTGTTAAATTAAAATTGTACTTCGTATTGCTCTGCTTTCGTGGTCATTTGCATGATGTCATTTACTATTAGATTGGGCAAACATGATTAGAATTCTTTAAATTTTGACATAATTTAGGAAAAATGGAATGCAACGTAAAATTCAATCCTAGAATTCAGTTGGAAACGAAATCCTTACTCGAGCGGAATACTTGTACTTGTAAACACACAAATACATTAATAAACGTTATAAAATTTCATCTAGTTGAGGATTCAAAAGACCACTCAGGCTTTACGAACAATGTTTTAGCATTTCAATGCCGAAAACTCAAAAAAAATTGTGGTTTCAAATGTGGTTAGGTGTTCAGATTAATTAAAATATTAAAAGACAAGTATGTGCTAACATACACATATTTGGTTAATTAACAACATAATTAAGTTTAGTAAATACAGTGATATAAATTTTACATACTGGCAATCCGAAACAATTTGCAGACAATTGAACACCATACAAAATATTGGCTTGTTTACGTCCTATAACATTAAAATCATCACTGTTTAAATACAAAACAATAATATTGATAAAATGAATTTTTCACAAATTGTCCTCATAATTATCGTTTTGCCCTCTCTATCTGAGTGTTTAACGTCAATCTATAGAGTTTTTGACAATAGATTAGGGTTCCGGAAATACTTCAGAACGCCTATTTCTGTAGGGCCAGTGGTAAGGAGAGATAAATACATATACACATTAAAATTGTCAATACATTTACTATTACCAATATTCTCATTTCATAGGACGTTCCAGGGCTTCCTAATGGGTCGAGAAGGTTTTTATTTTGTAAGCAAGGATACTTTTACAACCCAAGACGACGACGATGCCTCGGAATTTTAAGGAGGCCAACTGTCATAACAGAATACTAGAAGTATATATTACTTGTTGTATTTGTCGATAACAATTGTATGAAGTTGGATAGATATGTAAACTATGTAACAAAATGATTATGTGAATAAAATTATTTAACAAATGGATTAAATATAATCCAGATTTCAACATAAGTGTTTAAACTATAATGTTGTAAAATGTACTCCTTAACATTGGCAAAAAATAGCAATGAGCCATATAGGATCATTGCCTTTTTACGAAGCAACGCACAGCCTTACATCATTTTTGCTTGTCTTTGGGTGTATTTAGGTGGATTTGGGTTGATTTGGGTGTTTGGGTGTTGAAATGAATTCAGAAGCTAAATCCGATCGATTTTGGAAACAAGTACCAATCTTTTTAAATAGTTGGTGGGTATTACGACAGGTTTTCATTACATATGAAAAAAATCGATTTGCAAATAAAAATGGATCCGCACTAAAATAGCTGTCAACTAATATAAACGACACAGAGGATAATAGTAACCCAAGAAGAGGTATTATGCAAAGAACATAAACGGACGAACTACTTGATTCATCCCCAGACAAAGTTATGTTTTGAGTCCCATTTGACATTTGTCTGGCTTCCCAAAACGCCGTTTTCATCATTAAGCACCAATTGAAATACTTCTGCCACCAATCTATAATCCCAGTTCCGAAGTAATAATTTGATTTAAGTAAAACGCGAGAGGGAAAATATCCCCGATATTTAAACGAGCTGAAGATTTCATGAATTATATCCATGCCATAGTACACTGCTTTCTTCCTTGCTTTCAATATAGTAAACAGAGGAATGGCTTGAGACTCTCTTAAAATTACAGCAGATTTGTTGCATGCGTGCATATGCATGTCCAAAATTTGCTGGACAGATTCCAAAGTTCCCGGACGTCCTTTACTTGTGTTCCAAGCCGGAAACATTTCCGAATTGGAAAGATAAATCCACAACTTCCTTGACACTAAATTTTTGAGATCTTTCAATCTTCTCCATTTTGTCAAAATGGTTGGCGATAATATTTCATATAGTAATGCGGACATAACTGGGAATGCTTCGTGCCCATTTTCCTGGAAATAGGCTGTTTTCGAAGTCACGTTAGTTATTCTCGTGA
>JAQFZG010004089.1:0-12359 GCA_034695465.1 Entomobrya nicoleti | reverse complement strand
CTTTTGTACCAAAATTAACTCCCTTTTAATTTTTTTTTCACAGATCTGCAAATCAGCACGGAAAAGAACTGGAACTTGACGCCAAGAGGAGGTACTGCGATTTCGGGACGCCACGTGCAAGTAACTAGGAGGTAGATGGAGGTGCCAGGGTTATTCCTATTCCTCTTATGCGTTCAGAACCAACTTCCGGATATGCTGGTGCTCGGTGATATATGATTCAATAACTTAAGCGAAGAGGAGAGATCTGGATTGTTTGCTAGCCCAAAGCATTCTGGGTATTTATTACTACACTAAAACATATTTCTCTACAAGAATGCCATTTGGCATCAAGGTATGTTCAATCTTGTTCGAAGACAAGAGCGAAGCTTCTAGTTTCTATGGTGCAGCTTCAGGGGAAACTGCACATCCCTACACCTTGTCTTGCCAAATTCTTCTGTCAAAGCCATCTGCAAATTTTATTAACACTTCCTCTCTTGTACAATAATATAAAGAGCTGCCATTATTTTATTATATGCCATTGGAGACAGCGCTCTGCATTTATTAGCGCAACAGAACAGGACAAGTTCATCAGTAAAAATATGGTAGATTGCAGAATGAACAAGGAACGCACTGGACAGTTTGTTATCAAGTTATGCATTATTAGATAACGGTCGCACTTTGTTCTGACAACGCAAACTAGCAATGCATGGAATTACTTTGCATCCTCCTGTCCTAACAAATTATATACATGTTATGTTATGAACTCACTCAATTTTCTTTTTTGCTTTTTATTAGTTTCCTTCTAACAAAATACACATGCGTCGTTTTAATAGACTGACTTGGCTGTCTGTTGTGCTTTTAAAAATCTTTCTAAATTATGGCTTTACCAATGCAAGGCGACTGATAATCAGAAAAAAAGAAAATAAGAATAAAGGGTTTAATTTCTTTGCTGGCAAAAATACAGGCATTTTTTTTCTATCACAGCCATTTATCAATAGAAAGCATCATTATCGTTTCATTCTTTCCGCTTACATGTCACATTTCATTTACTTAATTTTTACGCAATAATGAAGGCACTCAAACTAAAGTGTTTGGCTCATATAATCATACTTTACTTTTTCATTATCAGTATCAAATCGACGAATTTTTTCGGAGCGCACTGTTTGTTAAAATGAAAAAGAAGAATAGAAAGTGGAAGTTTTTAATTTTTATATGTTTGTTTCACACATTAGATGAGTGCAAGAACAATGAATCACAAACGGACAGTGCCGTTGCCCTGTTGCCAACATTGCACGGAGATGTACAAACACACATACTAAAAACACAATAACGCAGCACTAAACAATCTTGAAGTGCGAGTGTGTACTCACGATGTCTACGAAGCATAAAAAATCAGTGGCATTCTTTTCGGTCAGGAAGATCCACATCCAGTGATGTGACTATATATTCAATATTAGTTTGAGAGAAGAATAAAAACTCTCAGAAATAATAGTAGCATCTATAAAAGATGTAGTATAACTTATAGAACAATTTGAAGTGGCGGTGGTAGCGGTGGTAAAGAATAACGGAAATGGTATTAATAATAATAATGCACATATAAAATGACTACAAGCATTTTTGTACTTTATACTAATGAACAACACAAAAACATGATATTTATAAGGATTCTTGTTTTTTGCTCTCTTTCTCTCTCTCTCCCGGCTTGTGTCGTATTATGTTATTATGTAAATGAAAGTGATATTATTTTGTGTGGAAATGCTTGTTTCCTTGTGTGAGCTTTGAACACGATTTGCTTTTTGCGTAATGATATCTCACTCTTTCTATTACTTCTAAGCATACTACTTATGCCGTACACGTCCTCCCTGTATACATTTTCACTTTCTATAGAATGGCAAAATGTAATGTGTGCAACCATACTAGTTGTAAAGCAATCCTCACACATTCTCTCTCAGACTTCGTTCCGTTTCCGTTATCTGTGTTTTCTTACGGTTGGATTACTAGATGATGGAAGAAACATTTCATCAACAGCATCATTTCACACCCATTATTTCATTTTCTTATCTTGTTATTACTATTATTTCATCACAAAGAATTACATATTACCCCATCATGTGTGCTTATGCAATTTAATAATGGAAATATCAATGCAACTGCGGCCATTCAGGATAACTCAAACCCTACAACACAAAAATGGGGCATTTTGAGAAAGGACTCATTTTTTATTTAATTCTCTAAACTCTTGATAGTGGTAGAAAAGTTATACCACATTAGAATGATTAATGGTGTTTAATTTCATTTAAAATTTATTCCCTAGAAAAACAATCACCATTCCAAAGTTAATATTTGATAGTCGGATCTTTCATGCATGTGATAAATAGCACATTTACTTGAATTTACAACCTCAAAATAAGCATAATAGTGTGATTTCCCCTCTCATTCTCAGGCTCGGAGTTTTTCTTCGGCCAACTGATTAATGTTCATTGTGCAAATGTACAAAACAAGATATAAAATTACTTCAGAAAAACCACGCGTGTGTTTTAGTTATGTTAGTACTATCACCTTTGTATTTTCCCCTCTTTCATTTCTATCATTTCCTTTGTTACCCTTTTGTGTTTAAATGAACACAAGTAGATTATTGCAAATATATTCGGCGTACATAAAAGACGAAATCAAAGGATTGAGAGAGACAATACAGATAAATAGTTGGTTTTTGCGTGTGCTTGTTTTAGTGTACATTAATAAAATGCATAAGAGTGCAATATGGTAAATGGCTGATGGTGGTGGAAATGTGTAGGTATGTGATGTGATGTGTATTAAAGCGATAGGAAAGTAGCATGTAGGCAGACTAACCATTAGTGATGATGACGGGCGAGAGAAAAAAAAACAAAATGAAAAGACGACGAGTGCACGTTGTTGCTTGTGCCAGACAGTGGCAAAAGGCGAATTGGTCGGACATAAAACAAGTGTTACCGGGATAATATAGCTTTAGTCCTTTCTCGACCATAATCTAAAGAGGATGTGAGAAAGCTCAAAGGTGATACGGAAAACATGTGCTACCACTACAACCAAGAAGGAGTGCCGAAATGGAGACTGACATTTGCTGAAATCAGACCTACAATCAGATTCATAAACATGCATATACGTCAGCAGTCACATAAATTCATCACGTTTTATTATCATCGCTGCTGCTAAAAAATTGAATTATTTTTTCCTTCTGTTTGAGGATACGCTTGTTTCGTTCCATTTCACTTTCGTTATTCTTTTATCTTATTTATTAGTTCTTCATTTAGTTGTGTCCGTTTATATGTATCCTCATATCTTCTTTTTCGTCCATATTCGCCTTTTTGTATACATAATATAAATAGTGAATACTAAACACCATATCATTATCACCCCTACCTCTTTCAAGTGGCACATGTAACAAAAAGGGTCTACATAGCGTAAGTAGCCGTACTAATACTAATAAAGTAAATTAGGTATAGTGAAAGTTTATAGTACTCCTTTGTTTATAAGATGAGTGCATCAAGAAAAACAGTGTGTATTATTATTTTTTGAGTGTGTAGTAAATTTTCATGCAAACTCCATGAAGCAAAGTATGGATTCAAAATAGGGAAAATCTTTTGTGATCATCATCATTATATACAAAATACATGTCTGGAGAAATGTGAAAGATTTGTCAACTGTCTCTCAAACAACATGTCAAAAAAGATAAGAAGAGGTTCCTCTCGGTACAGCTCACGGCGAAGTAGGAAATGTAAGCCAAATACAGTAAATTTTAAAGATATTTTGCTACGAGATGTACACTAAAAAAATTGGAATGATAGTTCGTAACATTTTCAATGTCGAATCTTTTGTCTTAACCAAATTGCATTTCAAACAGACAACTGAATTGATATTTAACATGAGTTTCACAAAATAAATGCTGTAAAAGCAGCCAAATTCAGAGGCATTTCTTTATTCTTGTTTTTGTTTTCAACCGTAACAACTGAAACAATAATACAATAAACATTTGTCTGTGAGCGTGCATGGCTGTCTTAAGCCATCGCGCATTCTCTGTTTGCTTGTGTCTTCTGCTCAACTCATTTGTCAGTGAAAGAAACGAATTCCGGCAGAAAACATTTTAACAACATGGACCACCTGCTTTTGTTCAGTATGCATGGTCGAAAGTGATAAAAACCCATTAATTTTGTCGCGTGAAAAAGTCGGATTCGGGAATATTACAGTGGTCGTTATAAAAATTATAATCATGAATGCAAAAAGTGGTATGTATATATTATGTACATACGAGATTCGAAAAAATAAGTAAAAGCAAACATCATGTATTTCTTACTCGTTATAAAAAGTCATTTCTTATTATAGTTTAATACTGCATTTTATAGAACTTATATCATGCACTTCATGAGCAAAAATAACGAAAGATACCTTGCGATTTCTACAGTTTTCTTGAATAATTCAACTTGAATCAGAGATTAAAATGAACTTAATGAAAGAATATAACACAGATCAAAGTATATAACGCGTGCAAAAACTGGGTTTCCTTCTGAACTCACAAGATCAAGGTTTCATATTTTATATTTTATGTGAAACATCATCCACACCCAGGGTCTTGTTAATATTATTATTATGATCTTGATGATGTAACTTTAGTTGAAAAATGAAAACTCCGACGACAGAAAAATTATGGCTGCGTGCTAAAAACATTATTGCTCATAGTTTATCTACATGTGTAGCCCCATCTCTCCCCTGAAACATAACCTTAAAGTAAAAAAAAATCCATAAATTATGTGTAATATGATGTCTGTTTAATGATTCAACACGCACCACACCGTTCAAACTCTCTGACTTTTTCGGATCATCAACTTTTTGACGAGGTAACTTCGCTGTCTTGTCACAGATGTTGTTTGATTATCGATTTTCGTTTCGAGTAGTACATACAACTTTCTCTTGATTTTTGCCTATCATTTCTTTCAATTTCTCTTGCAAGTTCCTATATCACTAAAATATATGTATGTATAATGTATACTTTATTATGTATTATACTATTATATTTAACTGAGTCTTTTGTTCTAATGGAATGTTGTATTCAGTTGAAGATAACAATGTAGAGTAGAGTAGAGTAGTTTAGTTTTACGGAGAAAGATACAACAAGACAAAGAAGCATGTTGAATAGGTTTGCTTAATGTAACCAACAATCTTGTAGATTGAATTCATTTTTCTTCATGGAATGTAAACGAGACAACGTTTACATTTTTTTTCGAGATGTAAGCGGTCATTGGATTTTATCTGAATTTTCAAGTTGGCTTTGCTTTGAAGTTTGTAGGCGCGTTCCAGAAGAATAGCTGAAAAATGTTTCTTGGACGAACGATAATATCATAATGGATATGCTTTTCAAAAATGGTTTGACATTTGGCATGAACGCATTCAATTTTCTCGAGAGTTGCTCGCTTAGTATGTATCGCTGGTTTTTAGTGTCATAATTTTATCAAAATTGCACCAGCATCATTTTCCCAGCCTTGTTCTCTTTCTTATTGTTATAGATATACAACAAGTAATAAAAATATATGCGACTGTGGTGGCAATAGTTGTGGATTCTTTTATGATTTTTTGTTGTCTTATTTCTCAGTTTTATATTTTTTGCTAACCATAAATACGAAGTGTACGATAAGAAAAAGTTAGAATTTATTCATGAAAATTTCATAATGTAAGTATTCCGGAAAGGGGCCATTTCCATGTTCCCTATACAACATAATCACATGATTACATATTATTGCTCTTGTGGTTAGCAGACACAAAAGTTGTGACCCATATCCCGAACAAAGATGACACTATTTTTTATTTGTTCCTTACTTTTCTGCTGGTGGAGGAAAAAAAGAAAAGAAAATAATAAGTAATGGGATTCTTTTACGTAAAAGCCACACAAACCAAAACCAACAACGCTCCATTACTGTATATTTTCTCCTATTTTTTGCACAAGTTTAGTTGTCAGACATTACTAATGGCAGATTTTGCTGTTGGAACAATGCTTGTAAAACATATATAGGTAGTATACTTTACCCGAGAGATAATATACTGTTACATTATCATCTCATCATAAACAGTAGATATTTGGTCTCACATTGCTATACATTTATTTTTATAGCCATTCCGATTCGGTTTTTCCAGAATCAGCAATAAAAATTAACTGAAATGAGGTATGGTTTACATGGGCAAGTTGACAGCAATAATGGAAAAGATATTTCTTTAGAGAATGTGTATTTTATATGATATGTGAATAGAAAGATTTGTGATACTATCTTATCATATAATCAGAAAGACAAGAGAAACATCTATAGGAGATGCGAAAAAAGAAGAACGGATACAGGGAGGTTAAAGTGCTAGAGCATGCATATTTTTTTAGGCAAAAAAAAATCTCGTTTTTATTCTTCAATACTCGTTTTTTCTATTATTTTTTTCAGTAAACCAATCTAGCAAAAATGTTTCGAATGAATGTAATGTGCAGATATATGTTTTTCTGTTTGCGTGTATGTATTGTGTGTGTGGTTTTGGCTCAGATAAATGTCGGAGGAGGAGGATATCATTTTTTATGCTGGAAAACTTCATTGTATGAGAGGAGAAGTTCGGGTTGTGCTCTTGCTTACTGGTTGGTTTGGTGGCGTAGTATTGCTACTTGTTTTTGCTTTGTTTTTGATCCCATATTCCCTTCATGATCCAAAGTTTGCCTCTTTGGCTTCCGATGCCAGTCAGAGCGCAAGCAATATCATCCTTCCTGTTGTTCTTCATCTTACGGTACAAAACTCCATCCTGAGTCGATGCGCTGGTGGTAGTGTTGTTCAGCACTTCTTTCTCACCTCAACAGTCTTCTTAAAGTAAATAAATTCTCTTTCACTCAAAAAAATGTTGTCGAGAATAAACTTCGCCACTACCACCGCAGCATCAATGTGTAAACATTAGTACAACACCATCTCAAACCGAATTCCATACTGAATACCTCTGTGGAAACTTACCAGTCACTGCGCTAAATCAACTACTCATGTAAAAAATTATAACGACAGAAAAGAACAGAAAATCGACACAATTTTTAGTGTTCATTCGACTCTTCATAACCTCAGTTACAGAAGAAGTTGCCGTTAAAAAATTTTCTTTGCTAAATTATACTTTTTTATTATTTTCTAGTTAATTCTGCAGGGAATAAATGAAGTAGTATTAAAAACTTTCGCTTCATGCAGTTTAGTGCTGAGAAACTGTGCTTTGTGAAGTTAGATGTTGTAAGAACGAGTAGATTTTTGTTCCTTTTAAAAAAGGTATCGAAACTTATCGAAACCAAACTTTAGTTCATATTACAGGTAGACAGCTATATTATACATACATAGTTTCTGTAGAGCTCACCGCAAACCGCAAAGATTCCCAGTCACCAGTGCAGTAAAATATTCACGTGCAGTAAAGTAATAAGTGTATTTTCTAGAAGAAAAAAAAACTCATACTTAATACACGTTTTTGACTGACTATAAAGCTATGATGAAGCAAAGAGGCCAGAGAAGTGAAAGGGCCAGGGCTCGCATTGAATTTTGCCATAGCAAGAGAGGGGGAGGATTCCGGAGAAAAAAGAATTGTGAGTTCCTTGGTTCCGCTGATATCACAACCCGAGACGAGTCTGGAGGATATACCTTGCATTCACGGACTTTATTACGAAATAAGCATACACGACATTACGGAGACCCCGATTTCGCCGGTACATTGATATAAAAATATTCTTTACGCAAAAAAACCGCCGGAGACAGACAGTTTGTCAAGCTTGGTTCCCGTTAAATTTAACAACTGACGCATAACAAGACTGAGATGTCAGTATTTTTACTCTATCCAAACGATTTTCGTTCGCTCTCGCACTTGTGTACAATACAAGTACAAAAAAATCATATCGCCACCAGAGTTGTGATTGGATATTTTATTTTTCAAATGGCGAAAATCAACTTTCTCTTTTTATCATGATTAGCATATTAACAGCATGATGTCATAATGTATATTTGAAATACAATATGAAATTTCAAACTAGTACTAATTATTATTTCTAAATTTAGCCAGTCATCTCTCAAAAAATCATAAACTAATTATTATTCATAAAACTTCAAGCAAAAAAAGGCTTTCAAAATGAAAGAGTGTGTTATATTTCACAAAAAAAAAACTTAAAAAACTACTTGTACTGTACGTTATCGCCTTTTCAGACTGAGAAAGATGTTGTTGACATTGTGTAAACATTTTGGTAAAAAGTAAAATGTTATGTTTAGACAAGTTGTGTTGCTGCTGTGTGCTCAAATGTTTCTTGGTGGTCGCTCCTGCTGCTGTGTGCTTGTTCTTTATAAAGATAAAGATAGTCTTATTATCTTCAACGTGTGAGTCACTTAGTTAATACTACTCACTGACTGATAGATGGTTGTCTTATTTGGTATGACGATACTCATCGAAATTGCCAATTGCGTTTTACTTTCTGTAGATACGGGTCAAGTGGATGGTTGTGGGTTACAATGTGGTAGATCTTATCTTTACAATCACAGTAAACTTTTTTCTTCTACTTTGTAAAGAATGTATGAAGATTTTGTGGAAAAGCTGCAGACATATTTGTAATTTTCACGGTGGCAAGTCACTGGGGATAGGTCTGGTTTCACCAAAATGCAGCATTTAATTTGTAGTTTAAGTTTTGGTATGCATTATATGCATCCTTCGTTTCATGATCATCGTTTTTTTAAGTTGTGTGTAGAATTTATATATGTATGTATAGCACATGAAGTTCGCATGTGTATGAATAAAGGGTGGTAAAAGTCAAAACATTTAACGGACTTACTAGAATCCCCATTAGTTTTAACATGAATGACAAACCAAACAGCAAGTGAGACAATTTGCTAAAACGTTGAAAAGTAGGTTTTCTCATTGAAAGATATTTTGAAGCGAAAATGAAAACATATGGACGAGCTGAAATATGATAGCTACTGGCACATCACAACAAAATAAATGAATAGCGTCTTTCATGATTTTCAACTCAAAAGAATAATGACGATGGCGATGGCACAAAACATTCACACAAGCTCGCGTAGCTCACATCATCATCATTATACATTATACTTTAAACAAATTTGTTGTGGGCTTATTATTTTCCCCAAACAACGCAGATGGTGCAGATCTTTTAAATCTGCAAATAAAAATTTGTTTGCTGATTTCCAAGTTTTTACATGGCTGGGACGAAGAAATTCATAGAACACAACATGCGATGATTTTGTTTTCTGTTTTATTATCATTTATGATATCATTGTTAATGCATCAGAGTCACATAAGGTTACTGAATCTCGATTTGGTTTGGTTTAATTATTTTTTCCTTATCTAAGCTTGCCGACAAGTTCTTATCTTAGCGCAGATACTAGTATATTTATCAAAATCATAGAGTTTTCAAGGAAAGAAATAAGAATTGAGCTACCACGCACATAATAATTTTTTAGTACTTGTCATTGTGGTTGTGGTATTTCGCTAAGGATAGTCAAAGTGTTTTGAAAATATATCATACTAAATATAAAGAAACATAATACACACATAGACGTCCTGTTTCGTTTTTATTAATGGAAACAATTTTGCATAACTGACAGCTTTGTAGGAAATAAAGTTTTCAGTGTTAAAATATGGTTCAATTTCAACAAGGGAAAGTTGTGATTGAATTTAACAGACTAAACTGGGATTTTAATTAATATATTGCATGGCTTTTAGTCTGTTGAGTATTGACTTGAATGGTTGATTTATAGTATTTAGCATGCGTGCATTGCATTGTTTGAAGTTGCTTTTGATCATGATGACAAACTGACTTTATTTATGATGGAGGAAGGTAGAGTTGTTTTTTTCGTAAAAATTTATCTGAAAATGACTCTTATTTTTTATTTAATGCAATAAATTAAAGTGTGCTGCCATCGGCTCCCTAATAAATGCCTGACGGTTCGAATTCCACTCTAAATCATAACTTGACTTGATTTTTCTCTTTTCAGGTGAAGATGGGGACCTGCTACCGTCTGCGCCACCGATGGAAATACTAGACAGGGTGGTAGGATACGAAGATCTTTCCTTTGATGCTGGTAATTTTTTTTAAAGCAGTACAATTTGCATCGAAGTAATAAAGTTATTTTGGGGAGTATATGTTACAAACAATAAAAACGCACTTCCACTCAAACCCTAACACTCGCACTAACACAATCCCCGTGTTATTATCATCATTAGCGTTCATCCGTGCGGTAACTGAGCATATAATTTGGTTTGGTAATACTGATGGTAATGGCATGGAATGGAAACAGTCATTTCGGATTTTCCTACTCCTCAAATATTTCATTTACACATCGTTTCATGTCAGTTTTCCAAGTCTCCCTAACAGAACATAAATACATTATGCAAAGTGACTTCCGTCTCGTTCGTTGTCATTAGATATTCTGTTTTTATGAGGTAGTTGAAAAACACCAAGATGTAAAGTAATACCAGTATAACATGCTCATCTAAACTTATAAATGAAGCGAAAGCAGTATTTTGCTATTACTGTCACATCTACGTGTCAGAACGTAAAGCTGAATTGTAATTTAGAAAAAAAAGAAGATTACTAAGCAATCGGATATTTGAATTCTCAAATCTAGACACGAGGTCGTAAAACTGGAATATAGTTGTCTCAGTTTTTTCTTGACACCAATTTCCCGCATCTTAAACATATTTTCAGCAATAATTTGTTCCATGAGTATATCTTGAAATTATTGTTGTCCATCTCTTAACCACATCGCCGAAATCTAAATATTTAAATCTAAAAAATTGAACAATGGATTTTCTTCGATGATTAAAACGAATTTGAATAGACGGACGGACGGACACAGGCTAACTCAAACACTTGTATTAAATATTACTCGGTTATAACCAAGCAATAACAATGTGTGGTTGTTCTTGTAGAACTATTAAAGAGGCGACATGAAAGAAAATAGCATAAAAGAGCTGATACACAAGAAAAGAAATTATACCACTGCCAAGCGGTTTGGCATTCATTCGCCATAATAAAACATTTTCCCTTTTCTTCCAATGACATTTAGTAAAAAACGAGTGCCCAAAAGAACTTTAGTACTTCTTTTACCAAATTCGGGTATCGATCCTAAAAAAAATCAAAGATGAATGGAGGATGCAATATATTTAATACATACATATGAAAGAGGTCAGTCAGGCCGCCGAAAAATTACACACCAATTGATCCGCAATGCAGACTAAGCAAAAAATGAGGATAGGACCATGGATACATCTGTAAGGATTCGGTAATATATTTTAGTTTATTGCATCCTAGCAAAGTCCAAAGAACACAAAAAATGAGCAACCACAACAAATTTCGTTATTTTTTCCTGACATCCCATAACTTTTCCGATCTTATCTATTATTTTTTTCTGCAAACTATGGCCACTCCGAAATGAGTAGAGGCGATGGTGGCGTGCTCATTTCCTTTTCCGTAAGTAGAATGTCGGATGGAGACTGAATACCTAAGTTATCCACATTTATGAGTCAAATCAATCGTAGTATTAAACATACTCTTATAGACACACATTATTCTAAGACCCCACAAAATGTATAAAATAAGGTATCCTATCATAGATCATCACAACAAATTCATTTTCATTCATGCCAAGCCGACATTTTATGTTCCTACTCACAACTAGCAGATATACATAGATGATAAATGGAATGACCACATAGAATAGCGAAATATAAGACGAACATTTTTATTTACCACACACTATTATAATAAATCCATGAATATGATGGTAAAAAATGAAATGAAATAAAATATTGTTACTAAAATTGAACGGAATACTTCATTATGTAGTTGAAACAACAAAAATTCTAAATGATGACAACAGAAAGAAGTGAACAACAAAGTTTTTCAAATAAATAATAGAAACCGTATTTATTGTTATTACTCGTGCAAAAGGCTTCACATAACCAGGGGTCAAAAGGAATGGTACATCTAAAATTGGAAATATATCTATCAATCTATCATGCCATGATATTTCTGTGCATCCCTAAACAGTTCAGTTACTATATAAGCATCGTATCGTAAGATGTAATACGAGGCCTTAATGATAACATTGAGAATTACGATTTTGAACTTCAGTCTTGATTGTTCGATTGTGGGTCATTCGATTGCGCTGATTAAAAGTATTATATATCTTAAAATAACGTTTCTTGCTTGGGATAGCATTTGTAAATTTGGCTTATCAACATCGTAAATTACCTTTAAATAAGATTTTAACACGAGTTTATATGATGGACAAACAGACGAGCAAGCATGGGTGCTGATTCGGATTTTCTCTCTTAACCCCCATGATTTTGCA
>JAQFZG010004088.1:0-12360 GCA_034695465.1 Entomobrya nicoleti | reverse complement strand
TCTAAAACTGAACAGTTTTGGAGAAACAGACAAATAATGGTTACATACTTTATAAATGGACAAAAAAATAAAATTGATTTTTTAATTCTGAACTTTAAAAATCAGTAAAAAATACTTCAAGTACTTCTTTATATAATACTTACAGTACTAGTTATTATTAAAAACGTACCTTTGAAGTTTTGTAGACTAGTCTGAAAAGAAATTTCACAGGATAATTCTAGCAATACGTTTTTTTTTCTGTGTACAAAGTCTGATTTGATATGTTACCTAACTGTATTTGGGGTTTATGACATGACAGCAGTAGGTGAGTAGGCACAAGACAAAGTGATGGCGGCGGTGGGTGGTGAATAAGTGCGCGTGTTCGTTCACTGTGATAATGGTGGTATGTAGCATGTAGCAAAACAAGAAACTTTTATAATTACCAAGTTAATGTAACTTTTGGCTGTCAATTATTAACAGAACTTAAGCGGGCCTTTTTATTTGACATACCGAAAGTATCTAATTATAGCATTACATTTTATTGGCATTTTTAGTGTCTAACCAACAAAATGGAATATATGTAAGCAATTTGTAAAAAAATGTGATGTATATACAATATATTGTCTCCATTAATTCTGTGATAAATTGTTTTGTAATCAATTAATTAAAGTAGGAGAAAGACAAATGGCAAAAAGTATTTGAACGTAAGTTCAATAATAAATTTCTGTAAGAAAATAATGGCAAGATTGGAATAAAAATTTGTATGTTTGCGTACACAAATATAAATATGTCTGTGTTGAGATTTTTGAAAGGTAGAAATAAAGTGAGATAATATTTCGATAAAGTTGCATGCATAAATATCTAAGTAAAATAAATTAATGTTAATATGCTTTTATAGGTGTCAGGTGTAAATGTTTATTTGGATTGTTTTAAAAGTATTTTAACTCTACTCAGTCAAGCCATAACACTGCATTGTAAAGTGATAATACAAGTAGCTGGTTAAAAATGTATTTATACCTGTGTTGGTGGTGAGCATATTGCTCAACTCCCAACTCATAATAAACCAATAAAATACATGTAATAGTAATGAGTAATGGCAGTATAAGTGGTGGTACAGAAGTGAGAATTCATAGCCCCTTCGCAATTCAACGAATATATGCGAAATCCAACACCAAGTAATTACTACTTCCATGACGAAATTTGGTGCAAGTTACCTAACTTCACTCCATCGCACTCCATCGCTATTACATTTCTCTGAGAAAGTGTCACAACATACATCACACATCACGTTTTCCTCCACTATTGGCTAATTTGGAAAGACGAGCCCATTCCGGTTCTCATGCGTCCACACTCCCCACACTTGCAATCCAGTCAACCTCAAAGGTTGACCTCTAACAAGCCAAAAAGGAGACAGTGGAGACAACGCAAGTAATGACCAGTCACATTTTATGAGCCGGAGACAATTTAAAATTATACAATTTACAGTGAACCTTGTATTCAATGAAAACTCAAAAGAAAACTTTATACAATTTTGTGTTACAATTTGTGAAAGTTTCTGGGCGAAGTCAGCATGTTATCCATTTTTTTTGTTTCGAACGAGATATTCGGAATGGTCAAGATATGCTAGTTTAACTGTATCTACTATTTCACTAGAGTGCTTTGGTACTTTTGTGACAGATACCGGCTGAACTATAAAGTAATTGACAAGATACATACATGTCCTGGATAATATATAATTTAGCTATTCGTGGTTGTCGTTGGGGTAGAATGAGACTTTTGACTTTCAACACGTTTTTTTATGATGTAAGTCAAAATTTAAGAAAACTGGATAAAACCAGTTCTCAAAAAAGAAACATATCCCTCTATATACCCTAATGACATCAGTGAACATGGAGAAGTGTTGGTGATGATGATCCTTTGGAATGATCCAGCACAAGAAAGAACATCAAAACTTTTGTTGTAATCATAAGAATGAAAGCAACGATATGAAAAGCTTGTAAAAAAGTTTTCGTTCACGCTTCATGCTCAGTAGCCATACATACTATAAGCTTTACATTAAAGTAGTGAATCTTCTTGGGTACTTGTATAGGTTGTTGGGTACTTGCGAATTGCGAAATTGTGCACAATAGAAGGAAACTTTCCAAGACTTCAAGTTATGAGACCATGCTTTATTCTAATGATGTACTTATTTGGATGTAAAGGAAAGGTGTAGAGTGACGCAACACATGATATCACAGCTCACTAACTAATTTAACAGGACAAGTTATTCCCAAGGAGCGAAAGAGCAGATAATAAAATAAGCAATAAAAATATCATAATCATGCTTAATAAATATGTAATGATCACACGTGTATAACATTACTAGTTTTAAGTAGTAATCACTTGTTCAAGAGAAATTTTTGATATCTTTCTTCATACAAGTAAAGGAAAGATTTTTTTTGGAAATGGAACAGGGGAAACTTTGAAACTTGTTGGTAGACAATTTTTGAAAGATGAACGTGGGTAGTGGTTATGAAAAATATTATGCTAGTTTTCGGAGAAAGGTGAACTAGAAATAATTTAATAGGTAGCACGTTATTGCGTAGGTTGTCACTTTTGACGAAGTGTAAAGATAAGTGGGAGATCATCACAAACTGTTAATTTTTATCTAACTTCTTTACTAACAGGTAATTAGTTAAATTTGTAATGTAGATATGTACATGGTTTGTGCTGGATGCAGTTATACTCGATATGAAAAAATTGGTTAATTTCTTTATTTAATAGTATATGGCTTATATATATACACATAAGTATCTTCTAGGTTTTCTCAAAAATGCAATTTTACAGAAATTTCATATTTTAGAATAAGTTGTTTCAAACTATAGTTAATTAAAGAACAATTAAAAACAAATAATATGTAGAGGATTTTTGTGATGCTAGACTTCCGTGCTGTTATGCAATTAACGAGTTAAATTTTTAAATTAAGCTCTAGTAGGTTCTACTGCCCAAACGAAACGAATGAAGGATGACAGACAAAACTGGTATAAAATGCATGCCGTATTATGAGCATTGAAATTTCAAATAATCGTAGTTACAAAAGGCTGCATATCGAAATCGAAAATTGGTTTGTCTTGTATTACGGGATAAACATCAACATACCCGGGTTACCAGCTATCGACTAGTCTACTTGTTAAACTATGTATATTTACATAAAAAGTATGAAAATAACAGATAGCAGCAGCATCAGTTATGAATTTTTTCAAATTTTCACCCTAAAAATTAATCGGGATTGTCTAAAAATGTTCCCTAAAAGTTACACATCAGCCCAATAGTTACATAATAATAATATATGCATGTCTAAGTGAACACTTAAACATGAGTATACTGACGTGTTTTTGCAAATATCCGTGCAATTTGTCAATCAAGATCTGTCAATCAATCAAATATTATAACGATACCATTATTTATGATTGAGAAAGTTCTTACGTATATTATTATAGATGATTATACGATAAAAAACGAAAGGAAAGTTAAAAGAAATACGTATGTATGTATACTACGTGGGAGCACATTAGACAAGTAGGTACCATACATCACATACACTTGGGCAAATTCTTACTGATTTCCTTTTGCAGGTGGGAAATCGTTGATGTAATGGTGGCGGAAGCGTGGGAGGAAAGAGATAAGTTGAATGGCTGAAGGAAAGTGTCTGGCAAACCGAATATTAAACTGATGATAACATAACATATTATACAATATGCGTTGTGTTAGAGATCAAATATTTCAACTCAACAGCTCATCAATATGATCCTCTACTATATACCCAGTACTACAAGTTATCATTTCATATCATGAAAATATCGTAGGAAAAGTGAACTCATACGCAATTTTTTTCTTTAGGAAGGAAAATTGCCTTCGATCTCCCTTACTGCTTTTCTCCTTTCTTCAATCTTACTATATCCTCAAGCTTGCATATATGATCGAAATGTAGCCATCTAATCTAATACTCAAAGTGATCTGGCATCTTTACCAAACTGCTATTTGACTGTGACCATTAAAGGATTTTTTGAGAAATTCTAGGAGAGAATGTTACATACACATCAACCACACGAACAGCAACATATTGGTATTCATCCTTGGCACTCATTTTTCGAAGCCTGAAGGCATGAAAAGATGAATATTCTCCAGAAAACCCTATCATTGTCAAGGAAAACCAAAACAGGCACGAATAAACTATTTTGACAAGGAAAAAATGGCGTGCTTTGTTTTCTCAAAAATAAAAATAAACTGGAGTGTACATAATATACCACGACAACCGATCCAGCACGAAATAAAAACGTGTGTGTCTCTCTCTCCAAGCCGCATACAAATAGTTGACTTACCTTCGTAGAATTAGTTTTGGAATATATTTTTTTGGAATCATAAAAATTCATTCTCGTATTCGTACATTATATTCGGAATAATAATGATTAATGATGCTTCTTAGTATACTTTACGTAAAACCTTCGAAGGCTTTTGAAAATACAAGTGCTTCTGTTCCAGATGAAAACGCCGCACCATGATAACCTACATTTTATGATAGTTTTCAAAAAAAATATACAAACTAGAGCACCTGTAGTGTCCTAATTCTTTAACCAATATATTATGCAATAATTTTCTTATATACACTATTACATCATATTACCCATTGTACTATCAACGGACTACAGATTCAGGCCTGTATGCTAGTTGTTACAGGGCATAATAATACACACACAAATAATTTACATAGCCAACCAAAAAAAGGAAATGAAAAATGCCCGATGAGTCACGTTTTTATACTATATTATTTATATTCCTGGGAAGCCAATGTTCATGTTCATGTTATACGAATGATAGCAAAAGAGAAAATAATAAGATATCACGATAATAACAAATTTAGTGAGTCAGTGAAATGGTTTTCCAGTAAAAACAAAACCATTTCAATAAAAAATGAAAATAGTAAATGAGCAACAAATGAAAGCATGGCCAATTAAATATAAATGAAGTACGTATCTGTGTATCTAGAGAGGGAACAAAGAGAATATCACTTAGGCTTTTTCAACAAAATTAGCAACATGGTAGAAATATTTAATGATTTTTTTTTGTTTTCAACAAGTAAAGCACGTGCACTTAAAATTTAGTTACATACTCAGGTCAGGTGACTTAATAAGAATACATTTATGAACTAATGTGAACATACCCATAATAACACAGTTGACTAAATAATTTTATTTAAATAATTTTACTTAAACAGAAAAAGTTGCACGTGAGTTTTTTGTTAATGATGAACTCTTTGTATGAAAAACAAATTAATTTTCTTCCAATTTACTGATAGCTTTCTCATGACAATCATGTAACTTATCTTTCTGTGCAAATTTAGCTTTTATTTTATTAGGGGATCTTTTGATACTTCTGTTTTTCCAAGATTTAATAAACTATAGCTTCATATAAAGCTACAAAGGCAAATATATTGCAAAAATTTAACTTTCTAAACTGGAAAAATAAAAAGGAAAAATAAGTTCGAAACTTATTCACCAACAAATAGCTCAATTAATAACATGGAATAATTTAGAAACTCAATACATTTCTATTTATGCTCGTAATATAAAAAGTAACCAATGAGGACATGACTTTTGTCTGCATGGATTCTATGAAGTTTGTAAGCGGCTAGCTGGAACTGAATATAATTTCCATTATATCACATAATAGAAGAAATTAATTGTAGAACATAGAGATGTTGAAATACAAAATAGGTTGCTCCACAATACTGGCAATCTTTTACCATCTAACAAACGAATAAATTTGAATTGTGAAATCAATTGCTGAATTATACAATAAGTTTGTTTTAAAGGTTAAAAGTTCGGAAGCAAAAAGGAGAAAGTAATTGCAAATATATAAAAATGATTTATGACGTATTTTACACAAAAAAGTAAATGAACTTTCAAGGTTATATTTAAAGCTCTCGACTGGTGAATTATTATGAACAAGCTTTGATGCCATATCATGAATGAACACTATTTAAATGCTGTGGTTTCACGAGAAAGTAAAGCATGTAAAAATAGTGTTCTGTGATGATACCTCACTATATTTGCATACTTGATACCATATCAACAAACTTGACACAACTTGTATTGACTTGTATACAGTTCGTATAGACCATGTTTAAATTCCAATATATGATTTTTCCAGCCTTCTAGTTCTAATATAGTATTTTTTTTAAGCGAGTTCTTTAAATTTACCATTGGAATTCATGCTTAACTTTATTTAAATTTAATTGTGTCGTCTATGACTCATGAATTCTTTTCAATTGTACGAAAACGTGCCTTATGACCTTCTTTTCTCTAATCTTAAATCATTATCACGATTTAAAGTTTGTCTTCACAATCAGCAATCCAAGGAGATGAAATCTATTAAATGTATAACGCTCACAATACACAAAAAATTACTTCCGGCAGCCTCATTTGCCATTTTGGTTTCTTTTTGTTGTCTTACAATGTTACAATATACAAATTATAAAATTCAGTTTCTTGAAATGAAAACTCAATCCTGAATAAAATTAAGTAGGAATTATAAGTAATAGATATAAGCATCATTGTTGCTATTAACATTGATTGATTGATTGATTGCAAATTTATAGACTTTCTTCAGAAACATGTTACAGAACATATTGTTTACATGAAACAATGTATGCATGTATGTATTATAGGACGCTATTAACAATACATCGTTGGTATTTTTTATTACTGTTACTTATTTTCACGAAATGTAACTTTCCCAAATCACTATTACGTGAAACAATGTAACAAATTAATTATAGTGCGTACATGCAAGGACATGTTATTATTATGGTATGATATAAAGTTTTTGTTACGCTGGCCGTATTATAATAAATTTCTATTTGGTTTGCCCTTGGCACTTATTAATTTGCCTTAGTTTCTTTTCTACTTCTTCAAACAAAACCAATGACTTTAATTAATCAAAAGAATTATAGGAATTTTATACTTCGTCTTACAAGTGTAAAATCGCAGGAAGTCTTTACAGGAATTTTCTTATCGGATGTTGTTATGTCAGTTTGTTTTTCTCATAGTTTCAATAAAAAGTAATTATATTTGCCTTGATTGCAATAAATATCTTGCAACTGTTGTATATACATATATTTTATATACAAATATATTTATTTAGTAAAAGTAAGGAAACGTAAACGGATCCATTATTTACGTTGTTTTGGTAGTTGTTTATGTGCAAAGACATATTTACGTATTTGGAAAGGGTTTTCCGCTTAAGTTTCACTTTTGTACTTCATAATAATTTAGTTTATCTCCTAATCCTCGTGTTTTCTTACTCAAGAGTGAGAGTAACATAACCTATAGCAAAATTACTGTATACAAAAACATGCGTAAAATTATACGAAGAATTACACGTGAATAGTGAATATGTACCGGTACCGGGAAGTACATATTAAACAGTATATTTCCATGAAAATGCATGACATAATATTTACAAAGTGTACTAGAACTGCTGTGAATGTACACAGATTTTTATGCCTTATATTACACATAATTGGGTAGGAAAGAATGATGTTACTTTCTCCGCATTTTATTTAATTATGCAACCTTTATTAGTACACATGTCAGGGACTCTAGTCTTCTCTTTTTACCATAATATTTTTATCTAGTGTAACCCAACCTTATAAAGGAAGGACAGAAATCTGAAACTCTTTGGCTCACGTTTTTTTTTTGCAAAAACAACGTCACTGTCAACGTCATTATATAGAACTAAACTTGTAAGGACAAAAATAATAAGCAAAGTCATGGTGAAAGCAGATTAGAGAGTCACAAAGAAAACGTGTCCATGTCCCACTAAATTCCTGTTTACTTTCTTTTTTCTTTCCTATGACATGTCATCTTGCTAATAGAGTGTATAATTATATGTTCATTATCATAATAATAACTCAACGAACATTTTTGCATTTTCATGTCTTTCAGATTATATTGCAAAAAAAACACAATAGTTACCTCACACGAGATAGCAGTTGCGTCACATTGCATCAGTCAGTACCCAACATAACATGTCATGTATCATTCTATTCTTTTTGATGATATCAATCCTTGTTGATGCTAAAGTTAAATGTATATAAATCTAAGCCCATTATCATGAAAATTGTCAACAGTGAAGATTGTGTGTAAAAACCTGTCTGAGTAAATCTTTTGTTTGCACTGCTTCTTATATGAAAGGTTACTTTCCTCAAAAAGTTTAAAGGAAAATGGAAAACAAGTGAATATTTGGACTGAGCATGTTGGACATTTTTTTGCCAAGTATTATAACATCAAAAATGCAGGATAGTATGTTGTGATCATAATATTTTCTAGATTGTGACTTGGCTTAATACGTAACATTTGGCAAAACATGCAATCTAGCCTTGTTTACAAATACGTACGTTAATGCTTCCAGCCTTGTAATGTAGTGATCGTTACGATACGATTACTAAAACTGACTCGACGTTCCCCACAATGTCATTATGACTTGAGCTTAACCTACATTAACAAACTATCAGCCTTGTGCTTCTTGCTGTATATGTATTATGTTTGAGTGGTATTGGTGCGATATGTATGTGTAGTCTGTTTATGACATGGTAAGATAATAAACTGAATTATTATTTTTTGTGTCACTGACATGGACACACGACAAGTAAACACCGTAGATTTATACAAGGAATAACAAGTGGTAAACCTTGATATAGATTAGATGTATATAGAGTGTACTTGACGTGTAGGGAAAATATATTACACACATCTTTATATAGGGATTATGCATTTTATTTTTATGAATGTTCTGATCATGACATGACCTGTGTGTGTGAATGACTGATGACCAGAAAAACAAAAAAGTTATGAGCACTCAACGATTAATCGTACAGCGTACTTAGTACAAATACTCGGAAACGCTAATGTATCAATTTTGAGAAGAAAGAATGGAATTTTTGGACAAAACTATTTTGCTCAGACTGGCTAGACGTTTTAAAACTAGATAAATATACCACTGGATTCAAACCTTTGACGTTTGACAGTTGCACTTTGACCGTCTCTCATCCAGACGTAAAAATTATTTAAAAGATTTACGCTTTCAGCTGATTTGTCGATATGCGTAGTAGTGTCTAGAGAGCATTTTGTGTACATGAGTCAAATAACTTTGACTAGTAACTAATAACTTGACGCTTTATCGCTTGACACACCTACTTGTTTACTTTTACGTGTTAAAATAAGTGGTAAAAGTGCATTATCTCATAAAACAAAGATCCGACAGAAGCTTGGACATTATGAGTTTTATTCTAACCTGACACTTTCAATAATATAACATTAAAGTGAGAAGATTTCAACCAAACAAAATGCTTATGAAAAAAATTAACAAAAGGAAAATAATGAGTACATATTACATACACCTAAAAGATGTTTTTAAAATTTCTGAGTATGAACTATATAACCGCCTTAATTTTCTAGTATGAACAGAACTGTATTGTTCAGCACACTTTATTTCAGTCCGTTACAGTTATGCAATCCATATAACATGCTTCCAGATGGTGAATAAAATGCATACAGCATATTGTAGAGGCGAAAATAACATATTATGTAACCAAGAGCATGAGGTGAAAATCATAAAGACTTAAATATTAACACATTCAGACTCAGACAGCCAACCTCAGCATCCAACCAGACATGTAACATATTTTCTTCTGACGTATTTCATGCTGTAGTAATATTAGTAATACAGATTCCGTCTCCTGTGTGGTTTATGTGTAGCTTTCACATTGCTGTTTTTCAACCTCTTTTTTGTGCCTTACTATACATTCCCAGATGACTTCAAATGCTTTCACTTTTTCAGAATGTATTGGCCGCTAAATTTATATCACTGAAATTTGATGCGATGTAATGCAATGTTATAAGAAGAATAGGCTTTTTAGTAGTTTTGTTATGAATTTCTTGGGGCAACTCATAACTTTTGTTTGTGATTGCACGGTAAAAAGTACCTGCCTATCCAATTTTCTACAGATATAAAACTTTTGTAAACCTAAACCATACGTAACCAATTCTGAATTCGCTGGAAATTTATAGGCCCGAAATGTATCACTCAAGAGATACTGCCCTTCAATGTTCATAATCTTCTTTAAAAGTAGCTGTTGTTTAGCATATGAAACGTGTACTACTATTTTAGATTAAAATGACCGCTTTAGGGAATGCTGTATATTTTTGAAGGTAAATGCCTGAGGGTCACGGATGCTCTGTGTATATAGTCGCCAGGCTTTGCTTATATCCGGTTTACCGTCTCTTTATTGTTTCCTTTGTAAAAACTTACAATGGTAAGAAATATATCATGCAGCATCCGTGAACATTGAACGATATAGTCAACAGCAACATAAATATCAACGTTCAAATACTGTATTGCCTTTAGGTTGATTGTTGCAAAGGTATATATATTGTTGTGTTTGTTTTCTTTTGAATTATATGATCATATTTACTAAAGATAAACGAGAAATTGCTTCATTTTCTCTGATTCCCCACACAATTTTGCATTACGAGACGAATAGAAATATTTTTTATTTTCTACAAAAAAGGATGACAATGGAAACTTAGCTAGTTTGAGATATTACTCAGTAGGTCATGTGTTTTGTTATAGTTATTATGATTACGCAAAAAAATTTGGGACACGCTTTGTAAATTATTATGTGAGGAGATTTAGACAAAAAGCGGTTTAAAAAAGATCGTAATATATTGCATACAATTTTACACAACATGCAACAACCTTTATGATTCTTTTTAAAATGAAAATGAGGTAAGTAGTTAAGTATTCTCTAGTACTTAACTACTGAGGTGAATAAGCTGAATTCATATTTGTGTCAGTGCAAACTTGAAAAGTGAAATAAACTATGCTTACTTTTTAAAACATCAATTTAAGCAAAGAGGATAGCACCAAGTCATAATTCAAATACAATCACAACAGTAGAAAATTCAATTTTCTCTTCAATTCAATTCAATTCGATCTCAAAGTCCTTACGGAGGTCTGTTCTGCTCTACCATATCATTGTTGTATGAGATGACAGCCTTGAAGAAGCTATATGCACAATTCATTTAAAGTAATTTCGATATATTTCTATTGGGATCAGTCAATCTTTGGATAATTCAAATTGTACAAGATTCTGGTTTTCTTACACCGGCATTTAACTGTATTTGTATTATTATTTAAAAAATTATGAAAATATAAAATTAAACATTTCTCGGCAACTATTTTTCAAGTGGAGTAACCATTACAGGGATCAATGTAAATTGTTCAATGAAATGCACTGAAAGTAGTACTCGAATCCTGAAGCAGAAGGAGTAAAGAGAAGTCGCAAATTGAAAAAGTGGTGGTGACTAGAGAAAAAGAGAAAGGAAGGAAGTTGAAACTCACAATCCGAATAAAAACCGGGTACGCAAGCACAGATTTTATACGAAAGTAAAGGATTAGGTACAATGCAATGTTTGGTTATGGTTGCAACACAGTAGATCACTTTACAACCCACACAACCGACACCAAACTTACTTAAGTCTTACCCAATAATACCATGTTCACAGACGCATACCGGCAAAAATTCAAAACCACACGAAGAATTGATTTTCATGATTGCATTCACACTTCAGTCCTCCGCACTTTCGTATTATCCATCTCTGTAATTTGATGACTGAACACATAAAATAGTGAATAGTACAAGAAATTGAGTGCCGGATTTTGTTATCTCATCTCAAGGTCATAAAACTCTTTGCAAATCTGGTTGTCAAAAAGGATTCAACTACCAGCCAACCTACATATATACTTGTGTATATACATATAAGGTATTATCCCACACACTACACACTATTCCATCACTAAAATGCATCTAAATTATAAATAGAATTTCATATTGGTTATTGACAATGCTACAACTAACCCATTTTTACCACCACAGAGAATGTTTCTACTTATTTGGTTCTATTGATTACTGAATTGCTTTCCATTGACGAAAAATGAACAAAGTAACTTTATTATGACAATGGTAAAATCTCCAGTATGAAGTAATCATAGATATCAATATAAATGTTGAATTAAAACAGTAAACTCTTCACATAAGAAGCCTTAGAAGAAACTTTAAGCATACTTTTTATCCAGAGTTATTTTGTATCAAGGCCATACGACAGGCAATGGCATTGATGATGAATGGTGAAAGCAGGTGTTCTTAGCCTCACTTGTGCTGCCTTACATGAATAGCTTCAGTACATTTATTTTGTACCAATAGGTTTACCAACATGTTCCCTTTGATCATCATCACCATTTCATTAATCAGTGCAAAATTACGCTGTAGCATACATACTA